>JAWNNO010000705.1:0-12681 GCA_035044985.1 Lordiphosa fenestrarum
CAAGAAAATGTTTTTACACATGAAAAAAACTAAAAAAATTCAATTAAATTGCAAAAAAGGTGCTTTCTCTTAATGTAAATATTTTATTTTTATTTTATTTGGATTCTTGAAGGTTCTTAGAACTAGAATGCAAAAGAAATTATCCAAATCCATCTATATCTAATATTTTAAAATATATAAAACAAAAAAAATACACATTTTAAAATGTCAAGAAAGTGTTTTTACAAAATGTAAAAACTCATTTACTATCAGCACAGGAGCTCAAATGCTAAACAAACTATTGATTCTAGACAAGTTTTTTACGCTGAACCCGAATCTGCTTTTAAAAATTCCATATCTCTAATGTATCAGCCGTAAATTTTAAATTAAAATGTCGAAAATGTCTACTTTTACCTCTTCTTGTTTTCTCCGAGTCTCGTAGAAATCAGATTATTTTGAAAATAATTTTTTCTTTATAATATAGTTGCATACCTAAAGAACAAAACGAATCATCCAGATTGGCTTCATCGGCCACAAATATAAGGCTTTTTCGCATTTAAATAAGTAAAGTTTTAAAGTAAAACGTATGTAAAACACAAAAAAGGCGGGATACGCCCTAAAATTTTAACAAATATTATTTAATAACATAAGAATTTTCGATTATTAGGTGTTCTTCTTAAAAATCAATACCATCCTGCTAAATTTTCCCACCCACTTAAACAATTGCTTACAAGTCAGAAATACTTTGCGGATCGATCATGAACTTATAACCTATGAAATTAATAAAGTATTTAATATATTGCATAGAAATGGTCAAGTACTACATCATGTTAAAAATAAAAATTTCAAATAAGCTGATTTCTACGAGATTCGGATAATCCAAAAAGCGTAATATTGGTAATTTCTACATTTTAAATCCAATATTATAGCTAATCGATAAGATTTATGGACTTTCTAAAAGCAGATTCGGGTTCAGCGTAAAAAACTTGTCTAGAATCAATAGTTTGTTTACCATATGAGCTCCAGTGCTGATAGTAAATGAGTTTTTAAATTTTGTAAAAACACTTTCTTGACATTTTAAAATGGGTATTTTATTTGCTTTATATATTTTAAAATCTTAAATATAGATGGATTTGGATAATTTCTTTTTCATTCTAGTTCTGAGAACCTTAAAGAATCAAAATAAAATAAAAAGAAAATTTGTACTTTAAGAGAAAGCACCTTTTTTGCAATTTAATTGAAATTTTTTTGTTTTTTTTATGTGTAAAAACACTTTCTTGACATACTGTATTTATTTTCCTAGCAAGTTTTTGAAGAGTTTGTAGAACTTTCATTAATCAATATCTAAGAAATTTGATTAATATTTCAATGGTCGGCAATCGCCACAGAGAAAAGAAAGTTCTTAATAAAGAGCTTTAAAGCTTTGTTGCGTCTGCAGCGGCCGAGCACCCAAGTTTAAAGCAAGCAAGAGAAGCTTCTCCGCTGTATATGTGTTTCTGCATTTATGCCAGCGATGTTCAAGAAGAGCGGCTCTCCGATGCTCTCTGTCTCTCTCTTTGACACTCACTGTTATATTACTTAGGCAAGCATTCGGCTTGATTTACCGAAAGTGTTCGGCCCCTGGGGGCTATGGATTAATACAATTATTTCTCTCTTACCACTGAGTCCAAGTTGATGGTGAAAAGCTCAGTTCATATAAGAATTTGCACTTTTCGCAATAATTTCACTAGAAATATACAAATTTTTTCTAAAATTTTAACATCTAAATCATTACTAAGTTCAAGGTTTTTGGGCAACGGTTTTGTTTTGATCCTTGGCTCTGCCCATGCTTTATACAATTTTATGTAGTAATCGACCTGAAGACGTAACAAATTGTGAGAAAATTGCGTCGTTTTATGGTCGTGGGTTGTGGAACACATTGACATTGGTAGAATTATTCAATATATAATTTTCTGTTAAGTAGAATTCCATTTGGTAGTCAATTTAAAAAAAAAAACGAGAAAGCCAAGCTAACTTCGTCTGTGCCGAAGTTTTTATACCCTTGCAAGTTCTCGCTTAAATATTTTCAAAAAATATTCAAATTTTTCCCATTTTCCGACCGATCGTTCGTATGGGAGCTATATGATATAGTCATCCGATTTGGACAAAAACTTGTTGAATTATGTAAAAGCACGAGAAACAAACAAATACAAAATTGCATTAAAAACAAAAAAGTGTTTCTAACTAAGAATATTTTTATACTCTGTACCGTAGGTACATAGGGTATTATAAGTTTGTGCAAAAGTATGTAACATCCAGAAGGAAGCATCTCCGACCCCATAAAGTATATATATTCTTGATCAGCATCAACAGCCGAGTCGATATAGCCATGTCCGTCTGTCCGTCTGTCTGTCCGTATGAACGCACAGATCTCAGAGATGGTAAGAGATAGAGGTTTGACGTGTATGGGACATATGCTTCTTATGTCTGCAGGCAGATCAAGTTTATTTTCAATTTTGGCCACGCCCCCTCCCGCCCCCGCAATTTAGAAAAAACGTCATATCTCCCACAGTTTTGAAGATAGATGGCTTGTTCCTTCTGGACATATTTAGTTATTAGAATAACTTATCGATCCGCCAAAGGAATGAAGAAGATCGGATGAACGGTTTTCGAGTTATGATCAGAAGAACAAAATTTCTTGGTACAGAGTATGTTATAGTCGGGCTTGACCGACTTTCTTTCTTGTTTAGACCTATCTTTTGTATGGCAGCTATACCATATAGTTGTCCGATTTTAATAAAAATTGGTAGAATTATAAAAAAACATGGAAAACCTACGATTTCAAAGTTTGGAGACGTTTCCATTGAAAAGAAAAAAGTTTTTCATACTAAAACTAGTTTTCCGACCGATTGTTCCTATGGGAGCTATGAGATATAGTCATCCGAATATTTCTATGCGTTGCAAACTTCTGGGCAAAATTATAATACCCTTTGCAAGGGTATAAAAATATTACCAAAGGAATGTAAATCATTTATTAAGCTTTGGAGTTGACTTTACAGGTCATTCTGCACAATTTTATATAATATATATTTTTACATACAACTTAACTGCCGATTGTTAGACTCAGTCCAAAATAGAAAACGTTAACAGAAGAAGTCGCTAGGCAGTTGGTAAAATATTGTTTAAGTCCATAATTTTTCTTGAACCCAACCGAAATTTTAGGCTCGGAACAGGTTCAAGCTCTGCTAAAGAGGTTCTGTTCGCTGTAAAATGAAAGTCGCAAGTCCGAGTTCCAATCGGTTCGGTTCGGTTAAAAACCTATATTACCTATACAATTTGGGCATAGCATATTAAGTAAACAATTATTTTAAAGCCGAGCTTAGTGAAAATTGTATAAAATATTATAGTCAAAAAAAAAAAGATTTAAGAAGTTACCTGTGAGTTGGAGTAGCTCCAATTCACGACAGATCTCGGTATTATCCATTAAACTCATTCATGAGAAGCGAAGGTCATGAAGTTGTAAAAAACATGCCTAAAATATATGTTAAAGCGGGAGCCATGTTTTCAGTACCAGGCTACGATTCAGTACTGAACCGAACTAAAAGGTAATACAATCCTTTTCAATATTTGATTTTTGATAATACCGAAATTTTGGAAACATCTTTTAAATAAAAAGACCTTGTGACCTTTTTTTTTCACCGAAAATCTAAAAAATTTGATACAATCAATAATCGAAGGATTTAAGGATTTTTTAACCAATAATAAGCAAAACGTAAGCTCCGAGACAAACTATATAAAATAACAAAAGAAATAATAAAAAAAAAATACGCATCCGCCAAGTGGGACCATAGTTGCTTAGAGGTAAGCGTGTTCGGATAGGTTAAAAACTTTTTCCACATATTTTTTTGGTCTGGTGGTTATCAAATTCACCAATTTTTAAGGTAAACAAAAGCACATTCTGTTACACTTTACATAAACGAAGCAAACCAACTTCTTTGTACTTAAAACAAGTAAAAAAGAAGGTTTAGGCCTTTTTGAAATGAACTCAACTTTGAAAGACTTAAAATAATGGTAAACAAAAAGGAAGAGGGAGAAGGGGAATGAAAGGGCAGACACGATTGACCAACACAGAACCTCAAATACTGAAAACACGCACGCCTGCATCTTAGCCCACACGACTATCAACGGCTCGCGAGAGACAGCAATTAAATCATAGTCCATTAAATCATGAATTTTTGGCCCGTTTTTTGATTTCAAATAATCCAGGCGACTTGGGGTGAAAAATAAAATTTTTTGATTGAAATGGCAAGTCCTGTTTATCAATCATAAATCACGCTTTAAGGCTTTGCTTGATTTCTGCTCCATTAGGGCTTAAATCGGTAGAGAAAGTTAAATCATAAAACCTAATTTGCTGTCGGTGGCCTCGCAGTTTTGCTACGAAGTCGCAATCTTAATCAAAGATTGCCTATGTTTTATATACACAATCAATTACAATTATTTGAGTTTGAACCAATTCAAGTTGAAAACTGCTCCGGTTCAGCCACAATCCCGACTTCCGTTAAAACTATTGCGATTCCTAATCTAAATGATATCTCTTGCTTATATCGTTAGCGATATCAAATCCAAACTTACTCATTTCTAGTACTGAACAGATAGATAGATAGACAGAAGAGAGAGAGAGAGAGAGCGAGCGCAAGACAACAAGCGGAGCGTCACACGGGCGCAGCATGCAAAACAAACTTGCTTTGAAATGCCAATGAACGTGATAGACGATGCTGGCGGCGCCGCATTGACGTTGGCTGCGGCGCCGGCGTTGTCAATGCGCAAAAAACAAAACACAAAATCCGCAAGACAAACGAGCTATACTACCCAAGCTCATTCGCCCTTCTCTGCGCTGCGTGACTAATCAAGTTGCAGGCAGCAGCCAGACCCAGACCCAGACTTTCGCTGCTCCCAAGTTTGGAAAAGAATTCCTTAATTTTTGAGTCGCAAATAAATGTGATATGATTTTATACAAAAACATTTGTACATACCTCCTCAACAGGTTTTCGTTTTGGATTTTGGCCACCTTATCGTTCATAAAATTTCCAAGTTTATGCTAATCTTTTTATATATATTTTGCATGTTTTTTTTTTGTTTTCTTTCATGTTTTTCTGGTTTATTAATGAAAACTCGGGGTAATTGTACAATTTTGTGGACATTGAATTAACCCGAAATTACTTTTGGTTATAAATTGCAAAAAGTAACATAGAAAATAGAGTCAGGGTCTCACGCTAATCTAATCAAAACATATAGCAGCAATTGATAAGACTTTTGACTTAGACTTGAGGAATTTTGCGTATGACGATTTCCCAGTCATAAAAGCATAACATGGCGTATGGTGTATTAAGTATACGACATGTGTTTCATCATCAATCGAAAAGGTAATTGGTTTTTGTAATTAAACCCTGGCAAAGGGTATTATAAAATTGTTCAGATGTTTGTAAGGCTTGGAAGGAAGCATCTCCAAACCACATAAAGTATATATATATATTCTTGATCAGCTTGACGAGCTGAATTGATTTGCTATCTGCATCGTCATTTTTTTTAAAGCTATCTTCACTAAAATTTGGCACATATGAGCTGCTCATTTGTCGGAATCGGCCGTATCGGTTGACTGTAGCATATAGCTGTCATAGGAACCATCGGTCGAAAAACTTGTTTTAGTGAGAAAAACTTTTTTGTTTTCAATGGAAACGTCTTCTAACTTTGTATTTCTTAGTTTGATATGGTTTACCATGATTCCACTAAGTTTGGTCGAAATCGGATAACTATATAGTATAGCTGTCATGTGAAAAGTGGTCTTTGTGAAAAAAATTTTTTTGTTTTCAATGGAAACGTTTTCAAACTCCACACTTAAAAGTTTGCTATGCTTTACCATGATTCCACTAAGTTTGGTCGAAATCGCACAACTATATAGTACAGCTGTCATATAAAAGATAGGTTGAAAAATAGTCTGAGTAAGAAAAACTTTTTGGTTTTCATTGGAAGCATCTTTAATTTTTGCACTTATGTATTTTTTGTAGTTTCACACTATTCTACACAGTTTTGTCTAAATCGGATGACTATATCATATAGCTGTCATAGGAACAATCGGTCGAAAAACTAGTTTTAGTGAGAAAAACTTTTTTGTTTTCAATGGAAACGCCTCCAAACTTTGTATTTCTTAGTTTGTCATGCTTTTTCATAATTTTACTAAGTTTGGTCGAAATCGGACATCTATATAGTATAGCTGTCATACAAAAGTAGAGTCTGAAAAGTAGTAAAATTATCCTCAAAATTATGGCATTTATTAATTTAATATACTTTCACACAATTCTACAAAGTTTTGCCAAAATCGGTTGACTATAGCATATAGCTGCAGTACGAATGATCGATCGAAAAAGAAGTTCTATTGAGAAAAACTTTTTTGTTTTAAAAGGAATCGACTCCAAATTTGATACATATAAGTTTGCCAGGCTTTTGCCTGATTCCACCAAGTTAGGTCGAAATCGGCCATCTATATAGTATAGCTCCCATAGAAAAGTAAGTTCCCAAAAATAGTCTTAGCTAGAAAAACCTGCTGCAAGGGTATACAAACTTTCTTAGCTTTCCTCTATTTCAATTTTTTGTTGAATTTCTTAAATAATTTCCAGCCTTTCCCAATTTGTTAAGCTTACTTGTCCATTTATAACTTCAACTGCCATTTAAAGTTTATGATGAGAATTGGCATCGGCATTAAACTCAGTTTATTGTTCTTAAAGTGAGACTTGGTTGCTTCTTCTTCTTCTTCGACTTTTCCAGCTGTCGGTGGGGCGATTTGATAAGCTCGATAAGCTAAGAGAGATCTCCTTCCGCCTCTGTCTCTGCATCTCTTGCACTCACAGACGATAAAGCCCATGGGCTAGTCTCGAGACCCATGCCCCACCCCACCATGTCATGTGATGTTCGTATGTACATACATACATACGGGTACTATACAAACGATCTCCTCTGCGCTTGTTTTTTTATTTTTATTATTATTAGCGAAAAACTTAAGACACACGACAAGGCAAAAGAATCTTTTTTTTCTTCTCTTCTGTCTTCTTCATTCTGGCTTTGATGCAAAAGGTGCGGCCGGCCTCTAGACTTGGTCTAGAAGACGATGCAGGGGCAGGAGGTGGCCTTTTTTGCATAGTAGTTGTTGCTGTTGTTGTTGGGACAGGTGTGTGTGCTGCGTCGTCGTCGTTAGAGCTGGTCTTATGCGTTGCTTATATCGTTGATCTTACATCTAAATAGGCTGCTGCTTGTTATTACAGTTCCGTTGGTGGCCCCTTAAAGACCAGATCCAGACCCGTCTCAGACTCTCGGCTATCGGCAAATGTTTAAAAATCATTCTCATGTTTATTTTAATTAAGTCCAGCGATTTAATGTGATCGTTTGATTTTTTTCTCAATTGCTGCTAATGATATCGTTGTTGTTGTTGTTGCTGTAGCTTCGGTTTATTCAATTGATTTGAGAAATTTGCGTTTGTTATTCAATTTTGTTTTTGATTTTTATTTATTTTAGCACATCGAAATTAGTAAAAATATTTAAATAGCCGCCGAAACGTGTTTTCCACATTTTGTTAGGTGAAAATTATTATGTAAATTTCTACATTTCAATGTTTATATCTAAATTAAATATTTGTCATGCCCTAATATAAGTTGAGCGGATCAAGAAAACAAAACATAAGTCGATACGTTTTTAAGCTTTGAAAGGAAATAATTTAAAAAAGTATCTTAAGCCACTCTTGAGTCTGGGAACTGTTCAAATTGGTTTAATTATTTCAAATTTAAGTCAAAAGTTTTTCAAGATTTTAAAGAACTTGAACTTCATCTTAGGTTTTATTTGTATTTTACGTCTACGGGAAAGCTGAAAAACGTATGAAATTTAAAGTGAACCACTGAACCGAACCGAAACTGCTGTTCGTTTAGCTTTAAAACCCATGTAGGTTCCGAAAAGTTGAATCACATCTTTTAATGTGTTTATGATTCCTTTTCTGGCTCCTTTGTTTAGGCACAAGCCGTCTCGCTAGACGATTTGGTTGTCCTCTGAGTCTCTCATAGAAGATATCTTTGCCTATTCTTCTTTGCCAATTAGTTCCATCTCCAGCCTTCTCTTACACATGTACCAGTTAGCTCCCGATAGTCGGCAGTACTTTTGCTTGGAAGACACGTATATTGGTTAGGTTGTAGCAATCAGATGTGCCATGATTGCCTTGTTTTCATGTACCTTGTTTTAGTATTTGGATATACTAAGACAATCTTATAGGCTAATTACACTAGGAGTGCGTTATGCGTTAATAGCTAACAATCGGCTTTTTTCTCATACAAAACGAGAGCGTAAGTTAAAGTCGGCCCTGCCCGACTTCGAAATACCCGTTACTCAGCTCAGCTCGGATAAGTATGCAACATTTTTTTAACTCGGCTATTTATTATCCGATTGTGAGATTGTAGATATTGGCCACATAGACTACATTGCAAAATCTGAGCTCGATATCTTAAAAATTGTGGGAGTTATTCAATATTTTTTATTGCGGGGGCGGGAATGGGGCGTGGCCAAAATTTGAAACAAACTTGATCTGCCTACAGACAATACTAGCTTAGGTATAAAATTTGGTTGCTCTAGCTCTTCTAGTCTCTGAGATCTAGGTGTTCATACAGACGGACGGACGGACGGACAGACGGACATGGCTATATCGACTCGGCTGTTGATGCTGATGAAGAATATATATACTTTATGATATCGGAGATGCTTCCTTCTGCCTGTTACATACATTTGCACGACTTTAGTATACCCTTTTTACTCTACGAGTAACGGGTATAAAAACTTGGATGTTGGCTATTAACGCATAACGCACTCCTAGTGTAACAACGGTATTACAGTGGACATTTAAGAGTTTAATTTTTTTCTAAATGTCACCACAAAAATGTCAAACTTTGTCGAAAATACCACCTTGACAGCATTTTAATATCGCTTACATCACTTGCTATCACATTTGACTAACAAGAACGCCGCAAACACTCTATTAGCCTCGACGACTACGTTGTAATACCGCATACACCACCTACCAAAAGCACTTTCCTACAATCCAGCAACATAACTACTTCTTTATGTGAAGGATATATCATTTTTCAACACAATTTCATTACAAAAATGCATTACCAACTCGTTTCCATAAAATGTTGATTGTTAAACACTCCAGACACCACAATCACAGCCTTTTCGTTTGTATACATTGCCTGATACCCATTTCCATAAGGCAAAAGCTTTATTTTAAATAACATAAACACCGCATTTACCTATCTTTATACCCTTGCAAAGGGTATTATAATTTTGCCCAGAAGTTTGCAACGCCTAGAAATATTCATTTCCGACCCTATAAACTATATATATTCTTGAGCAGGGTGACGAGCTGAGTCGTTTGAGCTTTGTACGTCCGTCGGTACGTCTGTCTGTCTGTTTCTACGCGAACTAGTCTCTCAGTTTTAAAGCTATCGAGCTGAAATTTTTCACAGAGTCTTCTTTTTGGCGGCACACTACTAATATGTCGGAACGGACCGCATCGGATGACTATATCTCATAGCTCCCATAGGAACAATCGGTCGGAAAACTAGTTTTAGTATGAAAAACTTTTTTCTTTTCAATGGAAACGTCTCCAAACTTTGTAATCGTAGGTTTTCTATGATTTTTTATAATTCTATCAAGTTTTATCAAAATCGGACAACTATATGGTATAGCTGCCATACAAAAGATAGGTCTGAAAAACAGTCTTAGTTAGAAAAACTTTTTGGTTTTTAATGGTAGCAACCTGCAATTTTGTATTTGTTTGTTTCTCATGCTTTTACATAATTCTACAAGTTTTTGTCCAAATCGGATGACTGTATTATATAGCTCCCATACGAACGATCGGTCGGAAAATGGGAAAAAGAGAATTTTTTTTTTTTTTAAATATTTAAGCAAGGGTATAAAAACTTCGGCACAGACGAATTTAGCTTAGCTTTCTCGTTTTTAGCTACAATGACCTTTTTTCAAGATTTTTACTTTTACCTTTTACTGAATTCCAACCAATCCATACCGTAAAACACTTCAAAAACCTCATTGACATAATTCTTGTAATGAAAACATTGCATTTTTTATATAATCCACACATTGATACACTTCAAACACCTTATTGACTACGTTTTCGTATTGTATTTTTGTTAAAGGTAAACACTTTCAATTTAAAATCTGTAAATCTTGTCTGAAAGTCGTGAGTTGTAAATTATTTCTAGTAAATATTTTGATGAATATTTAGCTTGTTAAGTAAAGAATAAATAATGCAGAAATAAGAAAGATTGTTGAATGATTTTCTTAATGCAATATAATTTATTAACGAAACGTACACATGCCCACTCGAGAACATGCCACGTGTGAAAAACAGGGCAGAAACTATTTCATACCCGATATCTAATAGTTGGTGGGAAAAATTCTATGTTTAGCTAGACTTTTTCAACATTACGGGGATAAATCACCTGAAAGGAGTAACAGAGTGTCGTTGTCGTTGGTTTTTATATCTTAAAGTTGAATGAGTGAATGTCTGTGTGCCATAGTGCATTCATTCCAGATGATAAATTTAGATTCGTGTCATGTGTGGTCATGATTATAGGTTACGACCTATTCTCATACCTATATATCTATATGCACATTTTCATATTTCATCTAGAATTCAATTCTATAATATCAATTAAAACTGAATTGGCGTCAACCGCAAGCAAACATATTTCTTGGCCTGTCTCCTTCCCCGTTCTTTCTGCTCTCTCAGTTGACCAGTTCACTTGAAGTCTTTGCCAATTCGTTTCAACTGTCACACACAATAATGAAATGAATGAAAGCAACAACCAACCAACCAACCAACCAGCCAACCAACAATGAATACTGTCAAAGAAAACGAGGCAGAGCCAAACAAACCAAATTGCAATAAAATTTCGCGCAAATTAAAATTAATAATTACCAACTATTATTATTAAGTGTGGTTGTTATTTTACACACTGATATTTGAAACCAATTAGCAATTATTGTTAGCCTTTGGTTAAGCCTTTGCTTTGCCACCTCTCAGACAACTAAGGCTCTTGGGTTAAATTTCCGCCTAGACGACGACGAAGCCACCGTTAAGCAAATAGGAAGGAAACAAACAAGTCCAAGACCCAGAACCAGTGAAGCAAGTCGTCGTTGGCCGTCACCTGTGCCAGGTGTAAACTGTCAGAGTCGTCTCCTCCCCTCTTTTCTCTGTCTATGCCGCTGCTGCTGCTGCTGCTGCTTCTGACGGAAATGCTGGCCAAGAGTGAGAGAGAGAACATGGGAAATGACACTAGGAAATCGCTTGTAAACAATTGTGAAAATGTGCACAACAAAAAATTTTTGTTGTTGCCCAAGACACAGATTTGAGATAAGCAAACAGTGGAAAGAGAGTAATCGCCATGCAAATTTTGTCACGTCTGGCACGGAAGACGACGCTTAGACGTGGGTTAATGTCGGACCCGGTCTAGATAAATGGATAATGAAGCCAAATACTGGAAAAGATAGAGAGATACTGAAAAATACCACAGGGAGACAGACGGCAGCTGATAAGACAACAGTCCAAGGCGACCTACATACAAATAAAAAAATAAAAAAATTATCAGCTCTCAGATTCAATTCAATTGTGAATGCATATTAATTTTTTATTTTTATATATAAGCAAGTGTTAATGTGTATGTTATATATATAGAGATTAGACATTTTTGTAATACATTTCAAACCAAATGAACAACAACAACAAAACGAGGTCAATGGCTGTTTGGCGAAAATATGTAATGCATATAAAAACACAAATGTTTTGAAAAGTAAAAACGAATGTGAAATGCTCTTTAAGATGTCAGACACTTGAAAATAAACTCTCAGAAACTGATGCATGCGAGTTTATTGAAACTTTTCAACGGAAAAGTCTTCAAAATTAAGGCAAATTTATGGTTTTTATGCAGCACGTTAAGAAACCATCGTCGTCCTGCTTACCTTGATGCGCGGAATACGACTTAAAGACACCGGCGGTCTACAAATTCAGTAAAATGACACAATTTTAGTTTTCAAATTGAATAAATTAGACCTGATTCAGAAAAATTCAATTAAAATTAATAGTTAAAAAATTATTCGATCACAAAAGATGTGAAATGTAAAAGAAATCTGATAAGAGCACTTGGCAGCTGAAATTTTGCCTTCCAGGACTGGCTGGTTTGACACTGAAAACGAGAGACTTCGCAAACAATTAGTATATCAGAGACAAATCACACGATCTTACGAATTTTGATAATAAAATTTAGAGACTTGCAAGCAATATTCGTTTGTTAGTCTATTCATGGTGAAATGGCAAAACTTACTGAGCATTTTCGGGGCAACGAACCAAAAATAAATGGTTAAAAAGCAACAAAATTACCAAGAATTGTGAAATTCGTGACCTTTGACCTAGTCTTTCCCTACTGAAATAATCCAAAGTCCACCAAATATGTAAAACTCTTAATATCTAATCGATTTTTACTAATTTATGTTCTTTTCTTAATTTCTTACAGGTAAGCCGAATTAAAGCTGTGATTAATGGAAACTGGTTAAGATGTAATGTAAGTTTTTTTTTGTTAAATGATTTTCTAGTAGAAATAAAATATATATGTA
>JAWNNO010000711.1:0-263380 GCA_035044985.1 Lordiphosa fenestrarum
CATTCCTTTGGGGGATCGATAAGTTATTCTAATAACTAAATATGTTCAGAAGGAACAAGCCATCTATCTTCAAAACTGTGGGAGATATGACGTTTTTTCTAAATTGCGGGGGCGGGAGGGGGCGTGGCCAAAATTGAAAATAAACTTGATCTGCCTGCAGACATAAGAAGCATATGTCCCATACATGTCAAACCTCTATCTCTTACCATCTCTGAGATCTGTGCGTTCATACGGACAGACAGACAGACAGACGGACAGACGGACGGACAGACGGACAGACGGACGGACAGACGGACAGACGGACATGGCTATATCGACTCGGCTGTTGATGCTGTTCAAGAATATATATACTTTATGGGGTCGGAGATGCTTACTTCTGGATGTTACATACTTTTGCACAAACTTATAGTACTCTGTGTACCTACGGTACAGAGTATAAAAACTAAGAAAATTGGTCTAGTGTATGCTCATTACATATACTGATCAAGAATATATATATACACTTAGTTGCATACTTTTGCACAAACTTAACAGAGTGTAATAGAATTCACTCATTTACTTAACAGTCTGAATATTCCCACAAATTTTCCTCCCCTCTTGGACAAAAGGGGCGCCGCCCTAGCACCTAGCACACAGAAAAGTGAAAGTTTTATTTTAATTAGCAAATCATTTGCCTGCTTAAATTAAAATGCTCACCAAAAACTCAACTCAGCAGTTGGGCAACAATTTCAACAAGTCACACCAAAATGAGGCAATCAACTGCAAGCCAAATGCTTGAGCTCAAACCATTTCACTTAAGGCAAAAACTTGATTACTATTCAAATTTATAGTTTGAACTTGGCCGGGCCACAGGCACAGCCACACACATCGGTGACTGGGGGGGAGAGGGAGGGAGTGATCATACCATTCCCCAGTTGTTGGCCACATAATGTTGTCATTAATTTTTATGATATTTACCAAGTTTAATGCATTTTGCTGATGTTTGCGCACAAGTTTAATGACGGCAAACGCAACCAGGTTCTATTAGGGAGTGGCGTGGCCCGACTTTTTGCATATTTCTTCGTTAGCTCCCTGTAAAGTTGTTGACGGCACAAAAAGCGCACAAGGAGCTGGGAGAAGGCCAATGCTTATCATGAAATGTTTCAAAAGCACTTTACATGGCATGGGCGGAGGATGGAATGCAGGGTGCGCAGACATTTCACTAGACATCGCTAAGGTTAATGGCATAAAGTTTATCTGCAATTACGATATACGCCATGGCCAACAGGCATCGAGGCAGCGAGGACATAACGTGCCACCATCATGGATATTTATATATGTGAACGAGGTAGCAGCTAAGTAAATATTTATGTCTCTATTTTAAAATGCACTTAAAGTCAAACAGCGGGATGTGGCTCGAAGATATGGCGTTAAAGCGCAAGTCTTGAGTCAATCTCTGGAGGGGCTTCATCGGACTGCCATGCTCCGGCTCAACAAATTGAAGTTCAATTAAAACCTTTTTTATGTTTTCTCATTTGCACTTACCCAAGCCCATTTTATGGCCAACAAACTGAACTAAACTTGAGGCTAAATTAAAGTAACAACAAAATCCAAAACAGAAGCAACCCTAAGCCCTGGCTAGGAGCCGCAGGAAATTCGAGCTCTCTGCTTGGTGCCAAAATAAAAAAAGCCACACAAAATCCATTTAGACACAGCCAGAGGCAGAGCGGATCCTCCAGCCTGGCAAACCCTTTTAAAGGCCGCGCATAAAAGTTACTTCCGTTGGCGGCTGGCAACTTCCAAAAAAAAACAAAACAAAAAATGGGAGAAAAAGGCTAACAAAACTATTAAAATGCCGGCGACATCATACATTATTTATTTCCACCACTGCGCCCTGGCTATTTGTTTATGTTGTTTTTCATTTTTTTTTATTTCGTGCATTATTTTGGTAACCAGGTCTGGTCGGGTCCCTCAGCGGAAATGGAAATCCTTAAACAGAAAATGCTAAAATACAATTTTCACTTCGGTCCAAGTGGGAACGTGCAGCGCCTGTTACTGGTTTGTGCAGTTTTTGCTGCTTTTCTAAATGAGCATGTGGCTGGGATCCTGGTCCGAGTCCGAGTCCTGCCTGCCCTAAAGGCAGCCCAGTGACAACTTTATTTCCACAAAACTCGCCCTGCTCTTCCTTTTTTCATTTTGTCGCATTTAGTTGCCTTTTTGTTGTTTCATTCGTTGCATTTCCGTTTGCCAGTTTGCCAGTTTGCCCGACGCCTGGCTTAGTCATTAGCCTCCAGGCTGGCCGAAGAGTATTTAAAATGTGGCCTCAAATTTGTTCCCGGCTCATTTGGCCCCCCAGAGATTTGGTGGAATTTGTGAAACACTAGAAAAATTAAAGCACAAAAATTCCGAAATTAAATTTCTTGTTTCCACCGAATTTACACGAGATCAAAAAAATATTTCATTTAAATTGTTGGCCGTCCAACGGATGAAAATTAATAAAAACGAAAGCAAAGAACACAAGGCAGCTGACAATCACCCGCCCCGCCCCGCCCCGCCCTCTTGCCTGTCACTTAATTTAGCCGATTTACATAAAAGTTGCCTCCAAGCTGCAGGTGCAAGTCAGAGTCCGCCATCATTATCTGAGGAGCCCACAAAACTTTACAATGGCGGTGACAAAGTTCCTCGGTGCTTATCAGAAATTGTTGGCCATATGTTTTGCGCCCCCCGCCCCCACTTGTTCTTCGTTTTTAATAAAAGCAAAAGAAAAACGAGCAGGAAATGCGCTTAAGCTATTAAAAAAGTATTTAGAAAGTATTTTGCGAAGGCGGGCAGACGCCTAGGGGAGCAAAGTTTTCGTGACGAAAGTCGCGACAGGCTCGCGTCAGGTGTGGCCAGACCAGTGCGACGGCTTCAGGATCGAGGGGAAAATAAAAAGCCAGTTGCAAGATAAATTACCAGTACTCATGATTAATGATTGGTCTAAGGGGGCCGGAGGGGGGTAGGGCAGAGGGGAGAGGGGAGTGCACGTTGTCAACGTTGAACTTTGCTTTTCGAAAGGAAGGTATTTATGGCAAATGGTGGACCAAAAGTTTTTTGTACCGTGGAATATCCATCTTGGCAAATTAAATGGCTGGAAATATATTTGGGTGTTTGAATTTAGTTGAAGTGAAAATATGCCAACGGACTCCATTAAACTTAAGTTCCTTCTTTCTCAATACATGTAAGAACTGTTTTAGGTATATGAAGTAAGCCGTGTCGATATCGCCTTGTCTGTCAGTAACCAAATCAACGCATAGATCTTGAAGATGATTTAATGATTTTGTATGCAATGAATGTAAATTCTGCTTCACCATGCCTCAACACAACTTCTGCAGTTCCTCCATTGCGTGACTGCATTTTAGGTAAGCAAACTATCCCAAACCTTAAGAGGCAGCACCGCAAGTACAATCATATTGCATCTTAGCAGGGCAGCACGCATTGATTAACCTAACCATCGCAAGATGATCCAGACGTTACGTTTTGTGTTGTTTTTCTATACTTAGCATATATCATCTAATAGGCTATTCACACTGAGCACATCTATCATCCAACATCCAAAATTATGAGACATAACAAGAAAGAAAGTCGGTCAAGCCTGACTATAACATACTCTGTACAAAAAAAATTTGTCTTTAGATCATAACTCGAAAACCGTTCATCCGATCTTCTTCATTCCTTTGGCGGATCGATAAGTTATCCTACTTACTAAATATGTCCAAAAAGAACAAGCTATCTATCTTCAAAACTGTGGGAGTTATGACGTTTTTTCTAAATTGCGGGGGCGGGAGGGGGCGTGGCCAAAATTTAAAATAAACTTGATCTGCCTGCAGACATAAGAAGCATATGTCCCATACATGTCAAACCTCTATCGCTTACCATCTCTGAGATCTGTGCGTTCATACGGACAGACAGACGGACGGACGGACAGACGGACGGACGGACGGACAGACGGACAGACGGACATGGCTATATCGACTCGGCTGTTGATGCTGATCAAGAATATATATACTTTATGGGGTCGGAGATGCTTCCTTCTGCCTGTTACATACTTTTGCACAAACTTATAATACTTTGTGTACCTACGGTACAGAGTATAAAAAGTGTCAGCGTGCTGATTCGTGTTGAAGCTGAAAGCAGACACGCACATGCAAGCACAAAATCTGATGTGGCAACACGAATACGAAGTGTAGGGTAGATGGAATTCAATTATAATCATTTTCTAATGTTCAAAATTTGGAAATTAAATTAAATTAAAGATCAAAACTGAAATATTTCATATTTGCCAGCCACACACAAAGCTTGACACACAACCGCACATGCATTCGCGTCTGATCCTGCCAAATGGCTTTATTGCAATTAACACAAAAATGTTTACAATAAAAACAAACGCATGCAAGGGGAGGAGACAGAGACAGATAAAAACTTTCAAAATGGAAACTGTGCAAGCACAAGAAGCACACACACACCCAAACACACACACACACACACAAACCCACCCGCATACAATGGCAAACGAGTGAAGCAAATGACAACAAAGGAATTTTTCAATATTGCAATGCGTTGCGTATACGCGCCGTCGGCCAAAACAAATAAAATTAAACAAAAGTGACAGAGATGCGAGAACGTGAGGGACAGACAGAGAGAATGGAAACGGGAAAAGGGAAAAGCGTCCGCACACACACAAACAAAAGTTGACTAAATTTTACTGAAATGGCCCTGACTAGGACGCATTTTGGAGGCAAACGGAAACAAAGCGCCAGCGGAAGTAATTGATTTGTGTGTGTGCAAATGCAAATACTCACACACACGCACACACACACACACATTATCCTAGGAATTTTTAGAGCAGACCTTAAATTACTTTCCACCTACTTTTGCTTAACTTTAATTGAATTTGAAATGCTCTAAATAATTGCACACCATTTGACACCTTTTGAAAGCAACGGCAAGGCAAGGGAAGTGCCTAAACATTTTCATTCATTCATTTCATTTATAAACATTTGGTTTTCATTGGCCTTCTAATTTGTGGTCACTTGTTGTATTTGTTTTTGTACATAAAACTTAATGGCGCAACAATTATTTAGCCACAATTATAATTAACAAAATTGTTTCAAAATGTTACTGAAATTCATTCGAGAGTGCAATAAACAAAACAATTTTTAATATAAAATTTGTTCATTGTGCGAGAAATTTTTTGGCGCGTGCCAAATGAGCCCCAAAATTGTGGCCCTACACACCCAAAAATTCAGTTATTGCCCACTTAGTTTGTGAAAATGTTTAGCCAAATTGCCAACTCTTGTGTAGTATGTAAAAGTTGATTAAGTTTTGCGTGCTGCCATTTAATTAGCCCAGAGAATGGAAAACATTTGCCAACCAACAAAAAGCTCTCTGGGGGAAGCCCCGATAATAAGGGTTTGATTTGAAATAAATACAGAACAGGAGAGAGCTCCAGGTCGTTGCATAAGTGTAAGTGCAAATTTGTGAACCTTAAGCTAGGTTCAGACAGGCAACTAAAAGAGAGATTATTGGCGAAAATTTGTTGTACTGGAAATTAATGACGAGGCCTACAGGTAGGCAGGTTGTGATCCTCGGTGCATTCAACAAGAAAATGGCAGGAAAATTTAAAATAGTTCTCAACAAAAACTTTACCAGCAGCTGCAATTTATGAGACCATTACTACCCAATTAACTCAGCCAAGGGCTCAGTAGTAGAATACGATTCTGAAAAAAAGTGAACATCATGAAGTTCTAAGTCAGCGCTGTTTCTGCTTTGATTCTGCCATGAGGCGCACAGATGGGTAAATAAAAGGTGGCTCAATTTTCAGTTGTTTCAGTTGTCTTGCACTCATCAGCCCAGCATTTCTATAGTTTTAACATCGCGATAACATAAGATGAAATAATTACACGGCTGTTAAGTTAACTCAACCATTATGAAGGGTTGCCAGCTCTAAACCAGTTAAGTCCGTTGCGTTTAACCATTTAAACCAACTTAATTGGCCTCGAAATATGAAAAATAATCCCTACGTGAGCATAAACAAGTTCGCAGAAAATCGAACTGATACGTCAAACATAAACAACAGCAACTATGGAGCTAGCAGAGAGCGGAGAAGTTTGTGGAATAAAAATGGTTGGCAAATGTGATTGATAGCGCTTGTCAATATTTCATAAAACGTTGATTTGTTCATTTTATTGTTTACATGCATCACAATTGTCAGCTACCGACACACTCGCAAAAGTTTGCTATATTTCATGCCAGCAAAAAAGTGGTCCCAAACATGTTTATTTGTGCCTCCATTTTCTTTGATTATCAAATCGTATGCAAGGCAGTTTTTGCTGCCACCATTCCTGCTGCGGCTGTTGTTGTTTTTGCTGTTGTGTTATTGATGCTGGCGACGCATTCATCAATTTAACAGCAGGACATTGACAATTGGCAGGCGGCCACGTTAAAAGCACATTTCTGATTAGGTTTAGGCACTCCATTTGTTGTTTTTTTTTTTGTGAGAAAAACTTTTTTGGAATCAGATGTATGTTGGAATGGTTGTCTCCTTCGTTACATTAATATGCGCATAAATATATGTTTTGCCTTTGTTTTTTGATTTTTGTTGTGTTAGATACTTTGATTGCTTGCTCAAGCTGCCACTGCGAAGAAATGGGTAAAAACGGTAGAGGGAAATGTATATGGAACTGGCTTAAAGTGGCAGAGTTTTAGTATTTTCGATCCGCTTATCATTTTATTTATTTTTTATTTCATTTAGATCGGAATTGGTAAGTGAGCTGATATCCAAAAAAGGATTAGAGAATGCGGTTTAAGCTTTCAGACACTAAATCAGTCAAGTGAAGATAAATGAAAATTGGAAGACGTGTGCCAAATCACTCAATCGGCTGGCGCCAGAAGCGCTCCTGTGTGGAGTATTTTAGCGCAACTTTCTTTTGGCCAATAAGTCCAAGTTGTACTGTCAATCAAGGCAGAACAGTGTTTCTTTTTAATAAATTCGATTGTGCAGAACTTCCTACTCTGAGCCATGAAAAGGCTAACCTGGTGCGGAAGAGAAGACTTAAGACTCCGGGATCATTCTACTGCAAGCGACGAATGCTCCAGGGTCTCTGCTCATTTTTGAGGTCCTAAATTGGCAACCTTTTTGATTTTCAAAATCCGACTAAAGCTGTCTTCATAAATGGTGACTACTTAATAATATTCCGCAGCTGTTTGGCTACATAATTAAGAAAACGTAATATTTTTATCCAATAAGTTATTGAAATAAAGCTAGTCACGATCGCGAATTAACAAAGAGGTGGTTTGATGAATTTAAAAAGATTCTTCACATATGCACGACTTACACCAAGTCGTGTTTATCTAGCCAGTTTTCAGTTTTAACACGTACACAGAGAAAAAAAGGATGATTTCCGGTATCCATTTGGGAAGGATATGTCTTAAATATTTATACCCTTGCAAAGGGTATAATAATTTTGCCCAGAAGTTTGCAACGCATAGAAATATTCATTTCCGAGCTGAGTCGATTGAGCTTTGTCCGTCCGTCTGTCTGTCAGTTTTAAAGCTATCGAGCTGAAATTTCGCACAGAGTCTTCTTTTTGATGCACACTACTAATATGTCGGAACCGACCGTATCGGATGACTATATCTCATAGCTCACATAGGAACAATCGGTCGGAAAACTAGTTTTAGTATGAAAAACTTGTTTCTTTTCAATGGAAACTGTGTAATCGTAGGTATTCTATTCTCTTTTATAACTCTACCAAGTTTTATCAAAATCGGACAACTATATGGTATAGCTGCCATACAAAAGACCGGTCTGAAAAACAGTCTTAGTTATAAAAACTTTTTTGTTTTTAATGGTAGCATCCTACAATTTTGTATTTATTTGTTACATATGCTTTCACATAATTTTAAAAATTTTTGGACAAATCGGATGACTATATCTCATAGCTCACATAGGAACAATCGGTCGGAAAACTAGTTTTAGTATGAAAAACTTTTTTCTTTTCAATGGAAACGTCTTCAAACTTTGTAATCGTAGGTATTCTATGTTTTTTATAACTCTACCAAGTTTTATCAAAATCGGACAACTATATGGTATAGCTGCCATACAAAAGACCGGTCTGAAAAACAGTCTTAGTTAGAAAAACTTTTTTGTTTTTAATGGTAGCTGGCTGTTATTTTGTATTTGTTTGTTTCTCGTGCTTTTACATAATTTTACAAGCTTTTGTCCAAATCGGATGACTATATCATATAGCTCCCATACGAACGATCGGTCGGAAAATGGGAAAAAGTATTTTTTGAAAATATTTAAGCTAGCACTTGCAAGGGTATAAAAACTTCGTCACAGACGAAGTTAGCTTAGCTTTCTCGTTTTTTATTCATCCAACGGAGCTAAAAGTCATCCAAAGGATATGAAAAATTATGATCATTGGGATGATTTCGCAGCTCCTCTGGATGATTAAAAGATATTTAAGACATATCCTTCCCAAATGGAACTTTTTTGGATCTTTTTTTTTCTGTGTACTAAATTGGACTGGCTATTAATTAATATACTTTTTTGGATATTATCATAACCAGTTAATGATAAATTGATATTAGATTTTGATTCAACGGAGCTGAGAATCTTCAATAGAATAATTATACTCTGTACCGTAGGTACATAGAGTATTATAAGTTTGTGCAAAAGTATGTAACATCCAGAAGGAAGCATCTCCGACCCCATAAAGTATATATATTCTTGATCAGCATCAACAGCCGAGTCGATATAGCCATGTCCGTCCAAAAATATATAAAAATTTGATATCTAATATACCTCTAGAAATCTATAAAAATGTTGATAAGTATACAATACTTTCCGGATTTTATTACTTTCATTACAATAATCACGATTATTCAGATAATGCAAAAGCAATTTCTTAATTGTAGTTGCCGATTGGGTCTACGATTATTCAACCAATACTTCAAAATGTACTTACTTTTACAATAATATGAATAATTGTACCTGTTAAGGGGGACTTTAGAGTAATTCAACTCAGTACCGTAGGTTTGTGCTAAAGTATGTAACATCCAGAAAGAAGCATCTCCGACCCTATAAAGTATATATATGTAGGATTATGAATATCCAGTGGTTATAAGTTTATTAAATATAAAATACCCGAATGGGAAAAGTACACAGAAAAGGATAATTAATATTCAACTTGATAATATAATGAGCAGCAGCTACGCGCGTTCGATCTTTACGGCAGACTCTCGATGATTGATTCTGTTCTCGCAGTTGCTCTTCTCTTCCTCCCTCTGCCAACCGTCTCTCTCTATGGCGCTGCTGAGTGTTGGCGACGCTCGACAGTGATGCCACCTTACATTCGGCCCTCCTGATATTCCTCATCCGACCCGGATGATAGAAGTTCTTCATTTTCGGCCACAAATTTCCAAAGCTTCATGTTATCGCAACTAGTGCTCGTAACCTTTGGACCTTCTGTATCACTTGCAACCTTTTTGACTTCGTATCGGCCATTTCTTTTAACACTGACAACCTCGTACGGTCCTAAAAACTGACTGGCTAACTTGCGCCCAGCCACGAACTGCGTTCTCTTGATTGCGACCAAATCTCCCACGGCGTATACGTGATCAGCTCGGCGTTTCTTGTCATAATTTCGTTTGTATACCAGCTGCGCCTCTTGTATGTTTCGTTTGGCCTCTTCACGCAACTTCTGCCGTTCCTCGTCGTATTCAGCCATCAGCTCTTGGTTCAAAACTTCTAGTAGACGATTCTCAGGTTTAGAATACATCTTGGTTCCAAACATAATTTCGAACGGCGACGACTTCGTGGACGAATGCATGTGCGAGTTAATGGCCATCTGCACCTGTGGCACATACTTAAACCATTTCGACGGTGTATCTGTTGACAGCTTCGATATTATGGACAAAATTGACCTGTTTACGCGCTCTATTTGTCCATTGCCTCTGGCGACTCCTGTGGTGGTCCATATATGTTCAACATTGTTTATGGCAAGGAACTCCCCGAAATTATTTGACGTAAATGCCACACCTCTGTCGCTTACAATGCGTTTTGGGAATCCGAACACACTCGACCAATCGCTCAACTTTTTAATGACTTCTTCTTGACCAGTCGACTTTGTGGTAAAAAGCCACACAAACTTTGAGAAAGCATCAACCATTGCTAGGATAAATTTATATTGTTTTGAAGTCGCATCCATCGGCCCCAAGTGGTCGATGTGCAGCGTATGTAGTGGGGTTTCGCCTTTTTCGATGCAACTGAGGAACCCTTCCGGCTTGCCCAGCTTTTTGTTGTGCATGATACAGCGTATACAATTAGCGATGCATTTTGAAACTTTTAATTCCAGATGAGGAATCCAGAACTGCTGTTGAATGCTGTGTATAGTCTTCTTTACAGCAAAATGGCCCATATCGTGTGCCTCCTGGATGACCTCGCGTTCCATTATTTTTGGGACAACCAGCAGTTCATTTCCAGCAACAACCTTGTAGAGCAGTCCTCCTTTTAACTTGTAGTCTTCATACGGCTTATGTTGAAGTATTTCGATAACCATCTTGATGTGCTCGTCTCTCTGCTGCGCCTTCTTCAATCGATTCGACACCTCTGTGGTGACAAGAACCATATCTTGTGGGTAACGGCTGAGATAATCAACGTGCTTCATTTTTTCTGCTTTACGATGCTCTGTTTCGAAGTTGAAATCCTGGAGATACAATATCCACTGCGCTACTTCCCTCGGTACGTCTTGTTTGGTTATCGTCTGTTTGAAGGCAATACAGTCTGTGACCAATTTAAAGTGAACACCCAGCAAATAGTGCCTAAACTTTTTCAATGCCAAAAAAGCAGCTTTTACCTCCAGAATGTAGCTATGTAGCTTCGATTCCGCTTCCGACGTCTTTTTACTCCAAAAGTAGACTGGATGAAGCCTACCTTCGAACATCTGTAAGAGAACAGCTCCATAACCCTCTTTTGATGCGTCTGTGTGGAGTTCTGTGGGCGCTTCTCGTGCATAAACATGCAAGACAGGTTCACATGTCAACATCTCTTTCAATCTCTGCAGTGCGTTTATCTCCTCAGGACCAAATAAGAACTCCACGTCCTTCTTTAACAGATTTGTGAGCGGTCGAGCCAACTGCGCATAACCAGGTATAAACTTCCTGAAAAACCCTGTTAAGCCCAAAAATGCCTGGACAGCTTTTACATTTTTTGGTATTGGAAATCGGCTGACAGCAATCGTCTTCTCTTTTCCAGGCCAAATCTTTCCGCCCTCAATCACATGGCCAAGAAAAATTATGCGCGTCTGTAAAAAGCTGCACTTTTTCCAATTTATTTCCAACCCATACATTGCGGCTGTGGACAGCACCTTCTTAGTTTTCAGCAGACATTCCTCAGGCGATACAGCGTATACAATTATATCGTCCATATATAATTGCATGGTATACTCATTGATCAGATGTTGAAAAATATAGTTGACAAAACGCATGAATGCAGCTGGTGAGTTTTGAAAACCAAACGGCGCTTTGTTAAACTCGAAGAGACCTTCACGAGTTATAAAGGCAGTGTAAGCCTTGCTTTTTTCTTCCACGGGAACGTGGAAAAAACCATTTTTGAGGTCCATAACAGTGAACCATCTAGCAGCTTGCAAACTCTCGAGGACATCTTCTATTAGCGGTACTGGGAAGCAATCTTTAAGGACCATGCTGTTTAAAAATCTGAAGTCAATGCATACTCTCAAAGTTTGGTCTTTCTTTTTGGCTACTACAACCTTGCTAGCCACATGTGAGACTGATTTACGCACAATACCCTGCTTTAACCATTCCTCGACCTGTTCCTTTACCGCTTCAGCTTCCTTTGGGGATAAACGACTTGGAGAATGGCGAAATGGCTTGACCACGCCATCGGGGACTATCTGAAGTTCAATTGGGCATTTCTTAAGTTCTGCTGGCTGCTGATAACTGCTTTTAATCAACTCCTGAACTCTCTCTTGATATTCTGGTGGAGCTTCGATGCTGCTTACAGACTCCACAACGTTCAGCATATTATACGAAGAATCTTTTTCGGCATCTGACTCTTCTTCCAAACTTGAAAATATAAACCCATCTGGTCCAGCTGATAATTGAAAATTAGTTATAAAGTCATACCCAATTATGGCATTACAATCCATCGTGCCTTTTGGAACAACCAAGAACTTGTGTTTTACCTCCATACCGTCAACTTCTACGTGGCCATCGAAACTACCAATTGGCTTGGTACACTTGTTACCCAAACCTCGCAGCGTAGACACGCTCTGCAGCAGTTTCACGTTCTTCAATTTTTTTAGAACATTTTCGTCTATAATCGACACATCCGAGCCTGTATCGATAAGACATTTAACAGCGACTGCATTGATATTCAGTGTTTTTAGACGACCGTTATGCACCACAACGTGAACATTGTCTGATTTTTTTGGGCAGTTTCGTGATATATGACCGTTTTCGTTACACTGGAAGCATTTTGTTTGCGCGGAACAATCTTTTCGCTTGTGCTCTTCGGAGCCACAATTAAAACAATACTCTTTTTTCTTCACCACGGGAACGCGAACATTTTTATTTTTGTTTACAGCGTTCTTTTCATTGCATTTTTCGGATTCGTGAACTAGTTCGCACAACTCATACTCCTTATGACTTAAATGTTTTGCAGCGATACATGGCAACCTTAAATTCACTTTTTATTTGGAGTCCATTGACTATGTGCCGCAAGACTGCTGCTTCTTCAAGGTCTCCAGCACTGGCCAGCTTTTTCATATGTAATATGTACTCGTGAAATGATTCGCTTTTTAGTTTTTTTCTCTCACTCAAATTTTTATGCACATCTGCACTGTTTTGATTGGTTTCAAACTCGTCAATTAATTTTTCTTTTAGCTCGAGAAAATCATTTACACATTCAGCATCTAAAAACAATCTGGCAGCTCCACACATTTTTCCTGGCTACTGGCTTTATTCGTCTTCTTTCCCTCTTGCTTTCCTGGTGTGCGTGTTGTTTTTCTCATTTTTGTGCACTCTCGGTATACTAATACAAAACGCTAACACATACACTCACACTCTCGCGATCTCTCTTTTCAATTCGTGTGTATTTTCGAATATATTCGTATTTTCGTATGTGTGTGTGTTTGTGTGTGTACAACTTCACTTTATTGCGTCGTATTTTTTCCGGAAGCGTCTTCCTGGAATCGAACTGAATAATTGCAATTTGCCTACTGTTCAACTTAACAACTTTAACAACTTTGCGGCTTCAACTTTAGCCCAATTAGCAATATCCAAATTCTGTTCCAACAACTGTTCAACTTCACTTATTTTCCACTTTTTCTCCGATTCTCGTAATTTTCACTCATTCAGGCCCGGCGAGCCCCCAAATGTAGGATTATGAATATCCAGTGGTTAATAGTTTATTAAATATAAAATACCCGAATGGGAAAAGTACACAGAAAAGGATAATTAATATTCAACTTGATAATTTAATGAGCAGCAGCTACGCGCGTTCGATCTTTACGGCAGGTTCTCGATGATTGATTCTGTTCTCGCAGTTGCTCTTCTCTTCCTCCCTCTGCCAACCGTCTCTCTCTATGGCGCTGCTGAGTGTTGGCGACGCTCGACAGTGATGCCACCTTACATATATTCTTGATCAGCATCAACAGCCGAGTCATGCCCGTCTGTCCGTCTATCTGTCCGTATAAACTCACAGATCTCAGAGATGGTAATCTCGTATACTCGCAGGCAGATCAAGCTAATATTCAATTTTGGCCACGCCCATTCCCGCCCCCGCAATTTAAGAAAAGGGTCATATCTTTCACAATTTTGTAGATAGTAGGTTCGTACATTCTCAATATAGTTTGTAATTACTATTATTTAACGAGCCGACTAAGCAATGGTCAAGACTATGATGGGCAGCCCTGACTGACGTACTGATCGGCATCATTTACAAACTTTGGGAGCTACATAGTATGTGTAACCGACTTTCTGACTTGAATTGGAATTATTTTTTACCAATCAAGTTTGGAAAACACCAAATTGACCAGAGCAGCAAACAGGTTTCGAACCGAACTGGTACGATCTCCCATTTTCATTTTACTGTGAACCGAAATTTGAATTGAGCCTTTTAAGGTATCAAAGCTGTACCTGTTACGAACCTAAGATTTCAGTTCAAGAAAAATTATAGACATGAAAAACATTGACTTCTTCTGTTATCCTGACGCCTTGGTATGATTAAGTCTTATCGGTCGAAAAGCTTAATGAGAGTAATCTCTTAAGTCCCCACGCCATATTAGCCTCTGTTTCTCAAATTCCTCTACTCCAAAACTTCACAAAAAATGCAAGAGATTTGTAAATTACGAAATGAAATTTCCTTTAAGAGTAAATAATATTTTCAAAAACCCCATTCGATGTGCCCTACAAATCACATTCGACACAATATCGACACACAGCTTCTGTAGTCTTTCCGTAGAAAGGCAGAACTAAGGTCGAACTAAAACCCTCAAGTTTCCGAGCCTTCATTTGTCAAACCCCCGTACCGGAGCTCCCAAAACTTGTTTGGGTTGTGCCGTTCTGAAATTAACTAGTAAACAATTGCAGATTATATTACCTAAATACCTAAATAATTCCATATTTCAGGCAGAATTACTCATTAATTCCCATTTACAGATACAATAATTCAAGTAATTGTAAGAGTAATTACATTTTGTATAAGTCATTGAATAATCTTAACTCTAAGCTACAATTACGATTACTAATCGTACTTGGATTTTCTTTTAGTTGTCTGAAAAATCGTAATGGTAATTGAAGTATACAGCTCTGGTATATATGGATATAAATAAATATGCTTGACTCATTTTATCACACTTAATGAAATGCTTATCAAATTTTTGACCATGCATGAAGTGTGGGAGTTTCATATGTGCCATTCTTGGTATTTTATTATTTATAAATATTCTTTTTATGGAAACATTTTCAGAAACATTCGAAGAAAAACCTTTTAGGTAAAACTTTCTAGAGTAATGAACATGAATTTACCAATTTTGCACTGAGACTTGAAATATAATAAATTGGCAATACACAATTTTCAAGAACATAAAACTAAAAGCTACCCAAGTTACTATTAAGATTAAATCTCAGCACGGTTGCACTTCCTTTAAACACTTTTGCCAGCTAAAAGCTTGATTCCAGATGGCATCAGAGTTTAATTCAGCACATTACTTTATTCAAATAGCACTGTAGTTCCTAAATGTTTCTATTCAGGCTTTCTTCAAGCCAGTCTTTGTCGTTCCTTGACTTATTTTCCCAGGGGCGGTGTGAACGGTGCTCACATGGGTCAATAGAATCAAGTCTTTAACTTTACATAAATATTTTTTTCATTAATAATTGCATTTACATTGTGCAGTTTTACTTAATGGTTACGACCCTTAATTTCTGATTGTTGCCCACATCAGGGAATCATTAAAGTGAAAATCGACAAGCTGCTGACAATTAAAATTCACAAATATAACAAGGAAGTGTTTTCGACGTGAGTTTCTTTTTCATTTCAACTTGCACTGCCAGCTTGAAACAAAAATTTCGCATACTTCCCATGGAATGCAGCTGGCACGTGAGCTCAAAGCTAGATCGAAAGAAAAATATAAATAGAAAAAGTTGTTCTGGGCAATTACACGAGAATCAGGATACCGGAAAGCGTTTTAAATGTAGCACCAACTAAAAGTTATACCCTGTACACATTAAAAATGGGTAATCAAGAAGGGAGTATGTGAAGTTGAGCGAATAAGCAAAACATTTAATGTTTAATAATACTAATTTGATGGTCAGAGCTTCCAATTTTGTTTCAATTTCAAATTCACAACCTCGAAATGTGAAAACTCGCACATAAAACAGTCAGTTGACAACTCAATTGTAATGGGTACTCGGAAGTCCTGGCACCCTACTGAAACGCTTTTACTGGTTATTTTTTTTTTGTAGTTTTGGTTTAAATCTCATGCATAAAGCAAATGTTAATTGAATTTCTTGATAACCCTGAAAGGGAACTTTTGTTCGGAGCGGAAATTGAGGGACAGGGAATTGGACTGACCACAGCAACATTTCTCGACCGCAAACATTAGATGAGAGAGAGAGAGAGAGCTGGGATGCTTGGTCCATTTGTTGCGCTTTTTGTGACCATTTATCCTGCTTGGATGTGCTGCTTCTCCTTCTCCCTCCACCTCTTGGCATGCCTGTATGCCTGTGTGTGTGTGTGTGTGTATGTCAACGCCAATTTCATTGCTCTTCCTGCCAGGCATCTGGTATTGATGGCTCAGCATTTATACTTGTCGTTCAATGTCCTGGTCATGTATATTGAGGCTATCGAATGTCCTGCTTGGTTACATGCTACTTGATGATGGCTTTTCAAACTCTGTTTGGCATTAAATCTTGCGTTGAATTGTATCAACTTTGCCGTTAAGTTATTTGAGTGTGGCCAAGCGAATCGCTAAGGGGAGACAAGCCGGTGATTTATACCAAGTATATACGAAATGCCCCTGGACGGCCGGCATTAAGTGAGTTATATGGCCTGCCGTTTAAATCTATCCCCTTCCGCTCCAATAACCGGCCATATAAATATTTGAAACTGTTGTCGCAAAGCTCGGCTTTGGTTTCAGTTCACGTTGGTTTATTGTTGCTGCTGTGGTTGTTTGCCAGTCCAGTTCTGTTTGTGGCCAAGCCGCTTATGTGTAATCCCGGTCCAGCGGTCTGACACAGACACTGACATCCAGTCAATTGTTTTACCTTTGTGCGATTTTTAGAGTTGTGTTTATTTTGCTCATTTTATAATTAAGAGCTTCGCTCTCCTTCTCTTTGCCAGCCAACTTTTAGTCTAAATCAAGTTTGCATAACACGCTCCAAATTAATGAGGTTAGTTCCTCAAAAGGAAAGTTTCTCCACATTTTGTGCACTTAGCTCATAATTTAAGCTGTGCATCAGTTCTGCATGCCAAAGAAAATGAACAGCGCGAAGTTAAATATCAAAACAGCAACCAGAAGCAAGTTTATGCATATTTAATACCCTCGGACTAATTTATTTGCTAATTTACGAAAAATTATACATTAAAGCTGTAAAGCAGAGGCAGCGATCGTGGAAAGTCGAACTAAGTCTAGCTTAATCATGTTAAGGTTCCAACGAGTACCAAGCCGATCCTTCTTTGGCATAAGCCCCAAAAAAACTGTCAACCACCAGCTGAAATGCAGAGAAAACACTTTTAGTTATGTTTCGGTATCGTTTATCAACGAATTATAAAGAAGGAAAGTACAATTATAACTTAATTCTGCCACTAAAATAGATCATTTAAGATGCAATCTACAATCTTTTTACTAAGCAAATACAGAATATCTTGCTGGAGCCTAAATGATTCGTGCGTGTTTTGTAAGTATACATATATAAATATAAAAGATGTGGATTGTTTAGAGTATTATTTTTCCGTCATTTTTATACTCTGTACCGAAGGTACATAGAGTATTATAAGTTTGTGCAAAAGTATGTAACAGGCAGAAGGAAGCATCTCCGACCCCATAAAGTATATATATTTTTGATCAGCATCAACAGCCGAGTCGATATAGCCATGTCCATCTGTCCGTCTGTCCGTCCATCCGTCCGTCCGTCCGTCTGTCTGTCCGTATGAACGCACAGATCTCAGAGATGGTAAGAGATAGAGGTTTGACGTGTATGGGACATATGCTTCTTATGTCTGCAGGCAGACCAAGTTTATTTTCAATTTTGGCCACGCCCCCTCCCGCCCCCGAAATTTTTAAAAAACGTCATATCTCCCACAGTTTTGAAGATAGTTGGCTTGTTCCTTCTGGACATATTTAGTTATTAGGATAACTTATCGATCCGCCAAAGGAATGAAGAAGATCGGATGAACGGTTTTCGAGTTATGCTCAAAAGACAAATTTTCTTGGTACAGAGTTTGTTATAGTCGGGCTTGACCGACTTTCTTTCTTGTTTTACTAAGCAAATACAGAATATCTTGCTGGAGCCTAAATGATTCGTGCGTGTTTTGTATATATACATATATAAATATAAAAGTTGTGGATTGTTTAGAGTCTTATTTTTCCGTCATATTTCTTTAATATAGATTTGATTTAGTTCCGATATGTGTGACGACCTTCACTGACTCGTTAATAATAAATTCCATTTTTATAATTTCTTTTCTAACACGAAAACATCGTTTAATGTCACATTCAATGCAAATTCTTGCCCTGTTTTTAACTTCAGTATCCAAAAACTAAGTTTTCTTTTTATTGAAAGTCAGAATAGTATTTTATAGTCTTTTTAAAGCAGTCAAAGTAATACTCGATTGGCTGCTTTCTTTGCTTTATCCTAGAAGAAACCCAAATCTAGCAGAGTTCTGGAAAATATTATATATGTATGAAAGCTTCTGTGCAACTGCTAATTAATCCATCAAGCTCAATAACTAGTGACCGCGTTTTTTTCTGTTGCTGACAAATTCTCCGAGTGTCTTAGAATACCGGGGACCCCTGGCATAGCTGCTCTTTACAGTAAGCTCATGTTCCTCTGGTTCTTACCCTAGATTTGATTACATTCAACTTATCCTTGGGAGGGTTGATATCTCTCTGGTTTTCACAGAGGTGGCTCCTTTGGTAAAGTTCCTTAGTTCCTTTCCAATAAAGCTTCTTGTTATTCGGTATTTAGGTCAATACATAGAATAGTTTAACACACTCTCGGCCTTTGAGCTATTGTAATCTTGGCACAAACAAAATTCTTTGCATCCAGATTTGATTTATTTCAGGGATGCAAACCACTCGAATGTAAGTACTGGTTCGGATTAGTGGTTCACACAGTTTCTGAACTGCCGGAGCGGTTCATTACATGGTTTTTAGAGCTGACTGAACCGCGGTTTCGGTTCGGTTCGGTTCAGTGGTTCACAAAGACACATTATGAAATATTATGATTTCTATTGTAATGTGACTTTTCGCACACTTTGCAAATTCCCAAATTCCATTTGAATACCTTTAAAATCCTTGAAAGAATGTCCAAAATGTATTATTTCGGACTTAAAGGATTCGTACATTGGTTCCTAGACGAATGAACTTTGAAAACAGAGAAAGTCGGCTAGAAAAGAATAAAAAACTCTCCTGGCTAAGATTGAATTAAGGTAAAGAAGTACTACAGAAACTTGAAAATTTTGTCCACTAGGGGAAAGAATGTAGTTTGATGGCAGGTGTATTAAGATATCGAAGGGCAAATGCAGAAGACTTGCAGGATTACATGTTCTTAAATTTTCGTCAAGTCATCCTTAAAAGTTATATCGATCCGGTATCGGTAAGGATGTAGAGAGTCGAACGAAATTTATAAAATTTGTCTCAAGGAAACGTTTCGAATTCCTTAATTAATAAGTATTATTGGCTCGAGGAAAGCAATTCCCGTCTTAGAGCTCGTCAGGGAACTGAACCGTACCGAACCGTTTTTATTTGTGGTTTTCGGTTCGGTTCAGCAATTCTGAAAGGAAGCGGGTTCGGCTTGCGGTTCGGTTCACCAGCTGATATAAGCGGTTCGGATCGGTTCAAAACCGGTTCGGTTCAGAACCGGTTTGCATCCCTGATTTATTTACTTATTTACAAACAGTTCCGATGCGTTGTATAAACTAAATACGAACTAGGTTAAGCTATGGCTGGGGCCTTACGCTGAATTATAAATCCATTTTGAGATGTATTGGCTAATTAATTCAATGTTAATTTGAAGTTTAGTTTGTAGGCGTCATTTATAGAAAAAGGTAAATATTTGATTCTCTTTTAAAATTAATAATGTTCTTTATATCTTCTTTATAGGAATTGGTAAAAAGGGGAATGCCTTTGAGTTGCGAAAGAACTTGGATCGTATATTATAGAAGTGTGTACATTTTCTTGTACAAGCACCGAAAAATCCCTTAGTATATCTTTGGCAAGAAACTACTTTACAGATTGAAGACCTCCTCTCAGATGACAGAAAATCAAATCTTTATGAAATGCTTCACTTAAAAACTATTAGGAAACTCGGTCAGGCCCTACTGATCTTATCGCAACACGTAACTTTTAGTCTTTAGTTAAAAAAATGGATCATAGCTTGTTGGTATGCTTAAAACTTGAAGGCATGAGAAACAAAATAAATATTTACTTCTGTGTGCTTGTTCGTTGCAGCTACGCAAAAGCTTAAGATAAAAGAAAAGTCAGCAAACTCTCCACAGGGTGCTCTCTAGGCGCTCATTTTGTTCTTCAGCTCAAGACTTTCAATCATTCCTAATCGATCCGATTCGCATTCATTCGCGTTAAAATAAATACGCAATTGAAAATGGCAAAAGCAACAGAAAAACTAAAGCATATCAAAAATGATATACGATGAGCTGTCCAACGCAATGACCGCCTACTGCGCCATGTTGGAAGCTTCCTCACACTGAAGCTTCTGTTGAACCTATTCAATTCAACATTGGCTGATTGCTTAAGATCAGGCTATAAGTTAGCAGATTGTGAATGAATTATATAGGATGAGTGCACGAAAGCGCACAAACTATCATTAGAAGCACTTGATCGAACCCTGACAGTTTTGTGCAAGAATTTTCGTCGCTATAATGCTTAAGGGCCACTTTCCAGAATCACTTACTGAGACTCCGAAATCAACAGCGGCATGTATAAAGTCATCTTATTTGTCTATGTAAGTAGAAAAACTTTCCATTGAGTATGAATATGCGAATGTTTCTTTCACAGGATAGAACCACCGAGGATGTGTTCAAAGAACTGCTGAAAACTAAAAATAATCAAAAAGATATTTTCCGTGGCTTAATATCAATTCCAACTGCCACTTGCCAATTTATTTTAATGAAAGATGAACTCCTGACTAATAATAAATTCGAGCATTGGTCAAACTTATCTTAACTACGCCTTGTCATTCATGTGAATGACTTGAATTGGTCGATTCAAAATCAAGTTCCGTGAGGGTTGTGTTCGTACAAATTCATAGGAAAGGGCTCTTCAAAGGAGCAGAGTCACTTGAATTGTATGAAATAAATTTGGCGGTTTCATGCGTCTGACCGTGTGACCCTATAATTTGTTTGTAGAATGAAAAATCTTTATTTATTCTTCTAAATCAATTTCATCCCCTTTAAAGTAATCCCCTCCCGATAAAATAAACTTAGGCCAACGTTTTTTCCAATCCTCGAAACATGCCAAATAGTCCCTTTCCGGTATAGCCATCAGCGCTTTCTTCGATTTTGCTTTTATCTCCTCAATCGACTCGAAACGCGTTCCCCGAAGTGGTCTCTTGAGTTTTGGGAATAGCCAGAAGTCACACGGAGCCAAATCAGGCGAATACGGTGGTTGCGGAACGATATGCGTCGAATTTCTGATGATTTTTTTGCAAAAAATTGAGAACTTTCGGTACCAAACGAGATTTGACTTTTCGTAGGCCCAAATGGTCTTTCAAAATGGTTTTCACAGATCCTTCTGATATTCCGATCATATCAGTAAGGTCTCTAACAGTCAACCGACGATTTTTGCGCACTAATTCCTCCACTTCATTGACGTGTTGGTCATCTGTTGACGTCGATGGTCGTCCGGAGCGCTCCAAGTCATCCACACGTTCTCGACCCTCTTTGAAGTCTTTGTACTACTTATAAACATTTTTTTGTGACATGGTAGAATCACCAAAGGCCTTCCGCAACATCCGCATCCGCAAACAAAATTTGATGGCACTTCTCTGCTCAGACATTGTAAAAATCGAAAAATGCACTCTTGGTCGTTTGGAAAACACAAGCGTTAATATATTTCTGATAATGACATTCACATGAAATTTGGCACAGATGTCATCAACAGTCCTGCCAACTCAAGAAAAAAAGAACTAGCCCGAATTGTTAGGCCCGCGAAGTTTAAATTGAAAATGTACTTTACTTTTTGCTCACAGTAGTATGTGGCATGTTCCCGAGTTGGGAAATTATCTGCTCTGGAGAGAGGAAGTCTTACGTCGTGAATGGTCAAAAATGATTGTAAAACGAAGTTTGCCGAGACAACTAGAAGGGTTATCCTTAAGATTTTAAAGACGGCGAGTGTAGATGGGTGTATAGGAGGTCTAAATTAAAAAAGATTTAATAAATATAATTGACAACTTTTAAGTGTGAGGCCGAGCCAACTGCGTACAGCGCTGCCCCTACAATTGCGTCGCCGGGTCTAAAGCAATTCTTGAACTAACTTCAATTATAATGGGCTAACAATTCTAAGGGCTGGCGATATAAGGATATGCAGAGTAATCCTCAATTTAGTTGGCATTCAAAAATACATTGTTCAAGCTCGATGCCGGTCTTTAAGCTAATCAAATGTGTGGTTTCTTCTACCATTCTTATCGAATAACGTTAAATATGCAACAAACTTGAGACTCTGCCTGCTAATTACTCGCGAGGATAAAGACACTCCTGGCATTCAATTTCGAATTTATGACCTGACACAAACACACTTCGGAAATTGCACTTGAGTGCAGCTCACTCAGCGGTCTTGCTTTTGTGTGGTTCGTGGGGACCTTAACTCCACTGCCAGGCCAATCCCTTTGCCCATTCATCTCGCATCTCTGCATCATGTTTTTTTTGCAATTAAACATTTCTCATTTCGGTTCTCGCTTCGCTCTACGAAAATTGCGCCTTGGCCCACAAGCAGACAAGATTGCCTTTTCATTAGGAGACGCGGAATGTCTGCGCTCAAGTGCTCCATCTTTTTCTATGCAAAAAGTTGTTTTTTTTCGGTCTGGCGTTGATGGAGTTGGAGAGAGAGAGAGAGAGAGAGTTGGCGCTTCATCATTTTGTTTTTTTGGTTTGCCACGACCCACGCACACTTGATTATGTGCATTTACAGTGAAATTAATTTCTACTTTACAGTTGCCCGAAAAGAGTAAGAAAAATGAAGGGGAGAGGAAAAAGTTATCGTGCCGCTGGCGGCTTTGCACTGACAATTAGCAAAAAGAAAACAAAAGTTTGAAATGCACATGAAAAAGTTGTGCCGCGCGTCCCGTTCAAAAATTGTCGCCATTTGTGAGGGCCTGCAAAAGGGGGCGGCGGCGGGGGCGTGTCGTAAGCGGCTTATCAAAATGCGTTTTTTTTTTCATTCTGCTCCCATTCTGTTTTATCATATTAGCTGTGCGTTCGAGTATATGAAATTTATTTTTGAAACTTTTAACGAGATCTTTTTCTCTGCATTCTGCAATGGCCCAATGGAAAATCCGATTAATTACAGAATTTTGTTAGTGCCTCAAAAAGTTGCAAGGGCGTGTGTAAATAATCTGGTTTTTGCAGTTGGAAGTTGAATAATTAATGGGGTGAGAGGTGTTTCTCTTTTTTTAAGGTGAAATGTTGATGAAAGTCAATGAATGGGGAACATTTTGTGTAAATGATTAATGACTGAGAGCTGTATTCAAAGATTCATCAATGATATTATAACCAGGGTTCGGAATTGCTCACGAGCGAGCCGCGCGCTCTGCCTCATTTCGGCTCTCGCTCAGAGCTGAGAGCCGCTTTTCGAGAGCCGGGAGCACTAAACGCCTCACAGCTCGTGAGCCACAGCTTCTGGCTCAGAGCAGTGAGCCACAGCTCGGGAGCCGTGAGCCATCAACCGGCTCTCGGCTCGTGAGTCACAGCACTCGGCTCTGAGCTGTGAGCCACAGCTCTCGGCTCATGAGCCAACAACCAGCTCTCGGCTCGTGAGCCACAGCTATCGGCTCTGAGCTGTGAGCCATAGCTCTCGGCTCGTGAGCCATAGCTCTCGGCTCGAGAGCCATAGCTCTCTCGGCTCGTGAGCCATAGCTCTCGGCTCATGAGCCATACCTCTCAGCTCATGGCTTCTGGGCTTGCAGTCTGTTTGTACAAGTAGCCAAGGGTCCAAATGCAGCTATAAATTTTTCGCAAAATTCCCAGGATATATTTGATTGTGAGAGGTAGTCCTCTGAAGAGATGGAGTCCCACAACTTCCACAGCCAGAAGGAATCATCTCCGACCCAATAAAGTATTCTTGATATATTCTTGATCAGCATCAAATTTTGTGGCTCACGAGCCGAGAGCTATGGCTCATGAGCCGAGAGCTATGGCTCATGAGCCGAGAGCTATGGCTCATGAGCCGAGAGCTAAGGCTCACGAGGCGAGAGCTATGGCTAATGAGCCGAGAGCTATGGCTCACGAGCCGAGAGCCAGTTGATGGCTCACGGCTCCCAAGCTATGGCTCACAGCTCAGAGCCGATAGCTGTGGCTCACGAGCCGAGAGCCAGTTGTTGGCTCACGAGCCGAGAGCTGTGGCTCACAGCTCAGAGCCGTGTGCTGTGGCTCACGAGCCGAGAGCCGGTTGATGGCTCACAGCTCCCGAGCTGTGGCTCTCAGCTCTGAGCCAAGAGCCGAGAGCTATGAGCTGAGAGCAAGAGCTGGCTCTCGAGAGCTGCAAGCAAAGAGCAATTCCGAGCCCTGATTATAACATAGATTTGTGAAGCGTTGGTTCGAGGAGTTTGACTACCCTAAAACAACTCAAACATTGTACTTATCCATAGGACTTCCTTGTTTTTTTAATGCTGCTGATCCAATTTCGTTTTTTACATCTGCATCACTAGGCTTGGCCCAAAAGTGTTGATCTACGTGGACAGGTCAGAGCTAGTTTGCGAATAAAACACTCTTACTTTTTGGTTTCGCTTTTCTTGACAAATCATGTTCTTGTCTATGGGGTACACAACTGCATAAACAACTGCAATCGCTTATCGAATCTGTTCAGAAATAATTTGTAATATTCGCTTTTCTCAATCTGAATTGGAACTCTAGCTGGGTTTTACCGTCTTACCGATCAAGTTTAAAATTAATCGATCTTTGATCTTTGCCTCACCGCTGTTTCCTATTTGTACTCAAGCTTCTTCTCAAGGTGGTGAAATCTTCGTCCATTCTCACTTCTATAAATGTTACAGTTCCCTCTAATAGGCAAAATTGATAGAGCAACCGCATAGTAGTGATAGTTTTTTTCAGGTAAATATTGGTAAAACAAGCTTAATGCTTGGGATTTTCCATCTGTCTTATAAATAATAAACAAATTACAAATTGAGCAGTAACCAATGATTTTTATATGAACAAATCACAAAAAAAAACAATAAGTGATACGGGGACACTTCGTCACATGCAAGCCGGCATGGCCGTCTGAAGACGGTCTTCAAATTTTTGAATTTCGGTTCGGTTCAACAACAATTATAGATTTGAACTATTTCCCAGTGACTTCTTCTGTTATCCTGATAGAATTATCCACATTACTGTGAAAACACTTTTCGTATGTGGACTACGAAATTGCATTTTACTTTAAGGGCTGTATGCAGAACTTCGAAGTTTTTGTTTTGTCACAATACTTTATATAAGAAGAAACACATTGTCATTGCATGAAAATGTTTCTATTTATATAAAGTATTGTGAAATCCCATCCCAACCCAAAATCGAGACAATTCCCTATTGGTTTATGTCGGTTTTAGGTCGATTACTATATTAACATGTATAAAGCTTGGCTGAACCAAGGTTCGAACCAAAACCTTGGCCCAAAAACGTTTAACCTCAAAATTCTGAACCTGAACCATTGGTAAATTTTGGTTCGGACCCACGAGCCGGAGATCCACGAAATTTTTTGGGTTTGCAGCCCTGGCTCTAAATGCATTTTTTTGGGTCTTGTTTACATGTAATATATTTGTAAAGATATCTTTACTTAATATTTTTAAATGCCAAGTTGTTTTAGGAACAATTGCTCGAACCGATCAGCGGTTTGGTTTTTTCAACAAAAGTTTTACCCGATAACGATAAATTTCACTCGCTGCACCAGTGTGACCAGACACTGTCAACGAACTATGTATTTTTGTCATGGTTATATTAATGATTTTGAATGTTGCTTCCAATTTTCTTGCATAAAAGTTGAATAGAATTAATTGCGATGTATGAAATGTAATAGCGGGGGACACTTGCTCAGATGCACGGCATACCAAAGGAAAGCTGATCAAAAGTAGTCAGCCGCAGTAATAAGGAAGTTGCCACTTGCATAAGAACGCAGCGCCACCATAGTTCTGCACTTTGACAACAATGCATGATTCTTGTTTACAATCCTAGTCAGAATAAAACAAAACGCATTTGTTCTCTAATCGTAGCAAGAATTATTTCACATGTTGATTTCGTTGAACAGATTTGACCTCATCCAGATCAGTAAAGTAATAAGACCTCTCCCTGTATTCCTGTATGATTTATTCCTGGCTCTGCCTTTACGAATTCCATTTGCATTTCCCAAAAAAATTCGTTTATTTATAAACATTTTCCTCAGCAATTACTAAAATAAACCAAGCCAGTGTTGGCAGGCAGGTGTTTGTCTTTCGATAGAAATATCGATTTTTTCATCGTAACTGATCTATCAGTTGAAACATGAACGGTTCATGAGCTACGGTTAAGTTCTCATCAAACTCAGCTTGAGATACACATGCAGCTCAGTTTGACTAACCTTAGAAAATGGGCCTAAGTTAAATTTTTCCGCCAAATGAGCAGCTTATTTGTTCCTGAAGACTTCATGCAAAGTTGCTTACGATACCTTAAATTCTGACGGAGACACACAGACTAACACTCTTATCCATGAATTGGTGGCTGACTCTCGCGAGCGTTCAAAAGTCGTATGCGCTAAGATGCAGACGTCCGAATGTTCAGCGGCCGAAGTTTGACCGATTGTTTGAGGTCTATCGGATTATTGCATTTGAAAGTATTTATCAATGAGATTCAACACGATTTGCTCTGACTTTAATGATGTTAAAGGCATATGCAGCCAATTTTACCGTTCGCATTTCCAAACGTATCAAGACCAACTTGATTCAGTTCAGCAGCGAAATCTGATCACTTTCCCGAGTCTGCCATAGCGTAATCTCTGTTTCTAATCTCCTTTCTGGTCGAATTTAGTATTTTAGTAATTATTTTAGTAATTTGAAATATCTTCAGCCAAGTCTTACACTCTAGCGCATCATTAACCCTTCTACCCAATATGGAATTATACCAATTTTCAACAAATTCTTCCTTTTTAGATATATGAAGTAACTTTAATAAAGAGACGGACATGGCATCTTCTCAAATTTAATTTATGTTCTTCTGAGACATTTTTCTTGGAAGAACTTGGTGCGAATTTTATGAGATAATATTTCTCGTTTTTAATTGTAGCCATAAATATTAACTCGCAAAATCCAGCTACATTCCATAAGCGAAATAGCAGCTGCAAATCTTGTAACAAGCTCTTCATCAACATAACTGCAACAGGAACACTTCAATGAACTACCAGCAGTTGGGAGAGCGGCAAGAGCGACCGAGAAATGAACCTGACACTAGCTGTTCATAATCTATGCTAATTTTTGCCTTTTCCACCACCGAGAGAAAGAGATTGTCAGACAATTTTCAGTTCTTTTCTCTGTTTCTTGTTTTGTAGCAAAAAGTGGCATTAAAATTAATGAAGTTGAGACAAGCGGCAGGAGCCTGTTCAAGAATGTTTGCATTGCAGGGGAAGCGAAAGCCAGAAGAAAAATCTTAATCGTGATCTTATTACGCGCGTTAATTACGAAATACTGGAAGGAACAAAAAAAAAGAAAGAAGAAATCCCCAGAAAGTTACAACAACAACAGAAATGCCAAAAAGCTTCACCAGCCACTGGTTTATGACCAAGCTGAAAAATTAAGATGCCAGCGAACGAAGAGAGATGGGGAAATTAAGAAAATGGACGGCGCATAGATAAGCAAGTGCAATGTTGCGCATTTTGCGGGTTGTTCCCCATTCTTTTTTTTGTTTTGCCCTCCCGATTGTTTGCTCCTGCTGCAGGAAGCTGGCTAAGTTTTATGACCCGCCGAGAGCAACATTGTTGCCGCTGGTCATTTTTCATTAGAACAATGCAATGAAGCTGACGCAATATTACACAACCCAGCAAAAATGGGGGCCAAACAACAAGAAAATTTAATCAAAACGAGCAGCAAAGCAAAACAAAATGGAGTGAGAAATTTATGATTGTTGATGCAGTGGCAGGGGCAAGCGAGAGGAAAATAATGGTTGAATTCTGTTAATAAGCAGGCGGCTGTTTCAAGAGATAGGACGATGATTTTGAGTACAACACTGGGATTAGCCCAGCGCAATGGTGTTCAATCTATATAATAACACATCCAGAGATAAGTGTATTTATTTAGCTTACAATGATAAAAAAAAGAGATGTCCATAATTTCGAAATTTTGGATTCCTAACCCTTTAAACCCCAATTTAAAATGGGTGGACCTAAAAAATATTTCACTTCATATTTTTAGTGGTACGGCCACAAAGGTTAACTGATATGAATTTCAAAGATCCTCGAATCCTAGATCGTCCTTACGAAAACGATTCCTAAAAACCTTTCTAAAATTCCGGAAATTCAGCTAATCAATTTTCTCTCGTAAAGTAGCTTTTCATATATTTTTTTAACTATTCTGAACTAGCACAATTTTGTTTTTTGCAAATCAAACCAATGGATTTCATAGAAATGATTAAAATGTAGATTAATGAGAAACTGCGCAACCAATTGAGTTTACCACATTCACAAAATTGGCGGGAAAAGTGATCAGCTGTTGAGTTATCGACATAATTTAGGGTTACCAACACTTTTAATTTAAAAAAGGAATGTGGCTGAACTGCATCAAATTCATGTTTGACAATTTTATAATCCACACTGGAAAATAATTGTTTTAATTCGGTATGATGCAGATCTGCATCACCACCATGTAAAGGGCTAAGGTCCTCCATGATACTTCTCTGCAGACTCTGAGTACCTGTGGCTCCCCATCGATCAGATGTCAGATCATAGAATTTCCAAGATTTTGTTGAAACGAACCCAATAATTAGATTCGGATCAGGCTCGGCTTTTTTCCAACACTTCGGTTCAAGGTTCGATTCACAGATTGAAAAAGTCGCCAATCCGAATTCAACTCGGTTTGGTTAATACTTGGCCACGCCCCCTTCCGCCCCGCAATAAAAAAAGTTGAATATCTCCTAATTTTTTTAAGATATCGAGCTCAGAATTACTCTATGTAGCCAATATTCACAATCTGACAAATTTTCATAAAATTTGGAAAATAAATGGCAGAGTTATGAAAACGTTGCATTACTTAACACTGTAAACACTAATTTTCGAAGTCGGTCAGGGCCGACTTTAAGTTAGGCTTAACCATCTGGTTGAATGGATTCGTGAACAAACAAAATTGCCGCATTTAGTGTAAAGAGCAGACAGAAGTATTGCTAAAACTGCACAATGCATCCCGAAAAATGCACTGTTTGGTGCACTCAGAAAAAAAGTCTACCGGTGCTCTATATCAAACGGGATAGAGCTCAAACCGTTTTGTACTTAAAATGCCAAGTCTGATTTGATGTTGGGTGTACTTAGATAAAGTAGGAAACATTCTAAAACCGAAATATAACTGGTAATATTATTGAAATTAGAACAAACGTTCGTAAACCAATAAAATTTTCTACTCACATTAACATAAACGAGAAAGCTAAGCTAACTTCGTCTGTGCCGAAGTTGTTATACCCTTGCAAGTGCTCGCTTAAATATATTCAAAAAATACTTTTTTCCCATTTTCCGACCGATCGTTCGTATGGGAGCTATATGATATAGTCATCCGATTTGGACAAAAACTTGTAGAATTGTGTAAAAGCCCGAGAAACAAACAAATACAAAATTACAGGATGCTACCATTAAAAACAAAAAAGTTTTTCTAACTAAGACTGTTTTTCAGACCTATCTTTTGTATGGCAGCTATACCATATAGTTGTCCGATTTTGATAAAACTTGGTAGAATTATAAAAAAACATATAAAACCTACAATTACAAAGTTTGGAGTCGTTTCCATTTAAAAGAAAAAAGTTTTTCATACTAAAACTAGTTTTCCGACCGATTGTTCCTATGGGAGCTATGAGATATAGTCATCCGATCCGGTCGGTTGCGACATATTAGTAGTGTGCAGCAAAAAGAAGACTCTGTGCAAAATTTCAGCTCGATAGCTTTAAAACTGAGAGACTAGTTCGCTCAATCGACTCAGCTCGCCACCCTGATCAAGAATACATATAGTTTATGGGGTTGTAAATGAATATTTCTATGCGTTGCAAACTTCTGGGCAAAATTATAATACCCTTTGCAAGGGTAAACAAATTCAAGTATGCAATAGAAAATGCGAATTATGTTCGAGGCTGTTCTTAAAATTCCCATCTGGTTCTTAGACTTTTATGAAGTGAACTACTGTGGCTCTAACTTGCTCATTGGTTATGGCCCTTGGATATTTCTTTGTTGCAAAATAGGCGCCTCGTTTAGGAACAAAGTGGTAAGAGCTTTCGAATTATATTGTCTTACTTTGAGAGATAATCAGGCTTGACTTGAGCCCATTTTAAGCTATCATGCATATGATCAAAGAGCCATATCTTACTAGTTATTTGAGCCATAATCTTGATACTTGGTCTGAAGGTTGGTAATCTGAAGTTGGATATTTAACTAGCTTAGAATTGGTTGCGAACCGATGCCAAAAACGAACCAGTTCAAAAGTGAAAGAGTGTTTCAAAGCTTAGCTGGTTCAGAACTGCTGTAAAAGTGATTCAGAGAAATATCTCAAAATCTATTTTAGTATTGAAGTAGATATTTGATTTGTGACTGCGAAGTAAGACATTTTTGCGACTCCAAAAAGTAGTTCAAGTCCGCACCTTTCGATTGAAAAATTAGTCTGTAGGTTTGTAATGTGAGATTTTGATTTTTCTAATCTGTGACATTTTTTATGCTTCTACTGGAAGAGTTTAATATTTTCCCAATTTAAAACTAAATTCGAACAATGGTAATGACAACTTAAGGGTGATTTTTTAGTAACTATCTTTTTAGCAGCACTGTTTTTGGCATCCCAAAATGGAAAGGCTGGACTGGGCTGACATGTGGTTTCAAGTCGGTGCCATTTGCCACACAGCACTCGATACAATACTCCGATTGAGAGGCCAATTTGGTGAACAGTTTATTTAACGTTTGGGGCAGGTCAACGCCAATATGTTGGAGAGATTATAGCAAAGTTGGACCCAGCGTATGAACATGAAATTATCCTAAAACATTATATTAAGATTTCATAAACTTTGGTGAATTTTATTTATTTTTCAAAGCAAATCCGAAAGCAGCTAAAAATCACATTTTACCTGCGGTATGTAGCTTATTCACAGGATACATTGAGAGCCAAGGAAAGGACTCCTATTAACATGACACTATTTACACAAGGGAGTGTAGGGAGTAGGGTGCGTGTAAAGAGGGATGGGAGGAGGAGAAAGTCTTTCTTTATTTCGTTAACTTACCTTGTCTGGGACTTGAACTCACAACTCACTTGCCCTGTCTCGGGAATTATAATACAAGTGCCGGCATCTTAGCACATACGACTATCAAACACTCGCGCGGCATGCATGCTATATGTAACCTTCAACATTTTAAATCCCTAACATATAGAAGATCTACATGAAATATATATGTATTGTGTACTGGCTTTGAGCTACAATTTTCTTGTAGAAGTAGAAAAAGTGTTTTACAATTTTTAATATTTGATTAACTGACCGCAAAAGTGGTCACTGTTCATATTGTGATACCCAAAACATATTGAATACATACAACATTACCATTCTAATGCTAAATAAAATGTCTCTTTATATAAATTACAAGCATATTCCCTACACATTCATCTTGGAACCCTTTCGACCTGCTGAAGGAGGGGTTAAGCTCCACAAATAAATTCAAATTGTAATACACACAATTTTTATTTACAACCTGTTACGGCGTCAATTCTAACACATACTTAAATGTAATTTTCCGTAAAACGGCCAAAAACCGAAAGCCAAAAACAGAAACCTAAAAGAGAAGAGGAGAAAAAAATAACCCTCCCACACTGAAATGAGTAACGAGCCGGGGCAAAGGATAAAGCGCGACCGCAACAACAACAACAACAACAACAACCAGCAACAACAAACAACTGCGATAAAGAAAAATAAACCAGGAGGCAACCTTTTTATTGATGCTTTTTACATGTCATAAAATATTTTTATAACATACTTTCGGGAGGCGCAGAGTTTGGCCGGAAAAAAATAAACATACCTCCACCTGGAACATTTATGTAGTTGATGAAAGGTCAACCGCAAATGAAATTTTTTCAACAATTTTCAAACGCCCTTCCGCTCTTAACAAAAGGCAGAGGTCACAAATTCGAATTAGCATACTTTCTGGCATATGTGTGGAGTTCGCTTGCATTAAGATATATCCGTGTAAATAAATGCGTATATAATAAAAAGGTTGGGCACATGCGGCAACTGGGAATGTTTTAGTTTTTTGTTAAAGTTGTGTGGTTTTAACTTTTCATTTGAGAACTTTTTGGTTGGAATAGTTGTGAGGGTTTCCTTTCAAGTTGAGCTTTGATGTTTGCAGGGAACGGCAGGGAAGTGTAGCTTTTAAGTAAAAGAAATTGACATTTAAATTTCGTTAGCTTCGCTATTCTTCTTGTTGTCTGCCCCGTAATAAATTCTAATCAGCTGCTTGTTTTGATGCACTGCCAACTGGCAACTGGCAACTTTAAGCTTACCTCATTCCTCCTGTGACTGACGGGCTTGTCATACGGAGCGAGTACTTAATACGCAAAATACGTGAGCTTCCCCCACAAAATAAGCATAATAGATGTCAGAAAGTGAGAAAGTCCAAAGGGTTGCCATGCATCGTGCATCAAATTGCCATAAAGAACATGTTGGCCAACCAATAAAGCGTAGACAACAGAAGAGTCCGCAGCCAAATGAACTCAGAGAGCGGGAGTCACGTTTTTGGGGCACGCCAAAGGCCACAGGACGATCGGGGCGATGGCTACGTGAGGTCATTTGGTAAATGTTTTAACAATTTAGATAAAGTTAACACATTTCTGCTTAGCCCAAAATGTAAAGAACTTTTTGCCACTGGCTGTACAGGGAAATGGGCATAAAATTAGTTGGGTCAGTCGACGGATGTGACCGGCGGATGTCCTTGACACACACACACACACACACACACACTCACGTGCTATGAACTTGGCCTTCATCGTTTGGTTAACGTTTATTATCTTGATAGGCAAAATACAAAAGAAAACACTGAGCCAGAGAAAGCGAGAGCGAGCAAACTCATTTGCCTGAAATTTGCGGCTGCTCAAAGCTGTCACTGATAACGCACACCCAACAAAAAAAAAGGAGAGAAAAAGGGTTGCCTCTATTTGGCATGCAGATGGGCATCCAGTAGCCATAATTTCCACAAATTTACATCAAATCTTCATGACCAAAAGTGGCTGCAAGTTGAAGTCACTTTAAGAACGAGGACAGCTTACAAAATTTGCATAGCGGAACTGGGAACTATGAGGTCACACTTTGGAAGTGGTTTTTTGGTGCAAAGAAGAAAATGGGCCAACACGACTGGGAGTTAGATTGATCTGGGTAGAAATTTACAGTGAATTTGCGTGTCTCCCAGATTGCAATGATAATTGTGAATGTTTCAGTGAGTCTGAGCTAGGATATTTGCATATATCAAAGTTTTAATGGTGCGGTCAGATAATCTAAGCAGATAAAATGAGATGTTGGCGATGCTGAGAGTGAGTGAGAGTGAGAAAACCATTCCTAGATCTGTATTCCCTTCAATACAGCCAAAAAGAGTTCTAGTATATTCATGACTTCTTAACGCAAGTTGAATGTTGTTTTCTACTGTCAGAAAGCATGAAAAAATCGCATATATTCCATACCCAACAGCAATGAAATACAAGAAAATATAAACGCCCAACAAATTTTCTTTACAATCTAATAATAATGAGAAACAACTAACAAAAATTAGAAGGTTTTCTTAGGGAAACAACATGGAATATAACCAAATTATGTTATCAACAAGAGCAAAAGTAATCTTTTACATCACTAAATGATCTCGACCATTATGAAACATGTTCTGTTCAAAGTTTTAGAAGTAGGTTTATTCCTCCTATCTTTATAAACAATTAAGCAACAGGCATTGTAAGCACACACATCATATTCATTATTATATAAAACGATGAATCAAAGGCAGCACTGCGTATGAGTAATATGAATTACTTTGGAGGCTCGGTACGCCCATTAAAACATAGCCGTTTCAACTGAGTTTATGCTATAAAGTAAGGGACAACACAAATATGGAAGTCGGTGAAGCTAGAATATATGTATTATACTCTAAACCAACGAAAGTGTATGCACCGAACGAATTTTGATGCTGCAGTAGTAGCTGAAAGCAGCGCTGCTACTGCTCTGCATCTTAGCAAACTCGACTATCAAGCGCTTGCGAGAGAGAGCGGTATTTTGTATTTCATGGTATAAATTGTAGCTATTAACACTTAGCATTTTGGCAATATTTGAGCAAGAAACATTGTATCCCAGTAGGAGTCTATTAAAGGTGATGCATTGTACGCATTGTGCCTGTCCTTTTGACCATTTGGTTTAGCATCAGTAAGTTAAGGGTCGCTAATGAAGCTTTATTTCTTGCGTATATAAATGATTACGATCGAAATTGACACATGACGATACCGTTCACATTCACTGATATTTTAATATTTACACTTCGAGTTGAATATTTTCCAGAGCTCCCAAAATATGCTCTACCAATTTTTCTGTGTTCACTCTCAGAACAGAACACTTGTTTTTGCATCTATTGTGTTTCTGTCTCATTGTTTTCTATGAGAGAAACTCAGGAAGCTGTCATACGATAACAGCTTGAAGGGAACAATTTCGTTTGGCTCTCAGTAACTGAGCATAAGCCACTGAGCAAATCGAGCTAAGTGTCTGCTCAAAGTGTCTTTTTTGTTGTGTTGTATATAGGTCGCCTTCTTGTGTGCATGTGTTTTAAAAATGATATAAGGTGTTTGTTTGTTTGTTTGTTTAATAGTTTTCCCAATACAACAACAACTAGTCTTGATAGTTATAGTATTGGTCACAATTTGTTATTCGGGGAGGTAGTTGAAATCAAAAACAAACTCTCACTGGTTGAGCATAGACTGCTTTGGGAGAAAAAACAGGGGTGTACTATGCTAACAGGTTTTTTTCTGGGGACACTTTTTGGGAGCTCTGATATTTTCACGATTGATTTGGCGTTCAATATGGAATTCGTATATATAAAGTGTGTACACATTAAATTTAATATTGAAACTAGTTAAATTTAACATTGCAAATAGTTAAAAACTTTTTTTTTAATTAAAAATGTTTCCAGCCAACCTATACTCAATTTTTATACTCTGTACCGAAGGTACATAGAGTATTATAAGTTTGTGCAAAAGTATGTAACATCCAGAAGGAAGCATCTCCGACTCCATAAAGTATATATATTCTTGATCAGCATCAACAGCCGAGTCGATATAGCCATGTCCGTCTGTCCGTCTGTCCGTCCGTCCGTCTGTCCGTCTGTCTGTCTGTCTGTCTGTCCGTATGAACGCACAGATCTCAGAGATATGCTTCTTATGTCTGCAGGCAGATCAAGTTTATTTTCAATTTTGGCCACGCCCCCTCCCTCCCCCGCACTTTAGAAAAAACGTCATATCTCCCACAGTTTTGAAGATAGATGGCTTGTTCCTTCTGGACATATTTAGTTATTAGAATAACTTATCGATCCGCCAAAGGAATGAAGAAGATCGGATGAACGGTTTTCGAGTTATGATCAAAAGACAAATTTTCTTGGTACAGAGTATGTTATAGTCGGGCTTGACCGACTTTCTTTCTTGTTTTTGTAATGGAATCCAAGAGTAGAATTCTTTTAGATTTGCTTCTGAATAACTTCGAATTATATTAATTTGTACAAAGTCTTAACTAACTCTGGGGGGACTCGAACTCGGGACCTCTGGACTTGGAACACGATTGGCAGGGTCCTCAAGAAATTTTTTTTTTAAAACGAATCATGTTTATTTATTGGTGTTATATAAGTCTTCATTTACATTTCGTATGAGATCATTATTTGAAAACATATTTTGAACTAGAATCTAGAATGGCGGCTTTGTATATATTTGGTGAACTTGCACAATTGGGCTCTGGGGGGTGGGCTTCAGCCCCCTAGATCCGCTATTGCCTAGGGACATATAAAGGCCCTTATGAAAAGTATCGATCGTTAGTTTACAAAACTTCACAAAAGTTTCACCAATTTATGCTTTCCACAATGCATTGCAATGATGCTTTTGTTCTACAAATGGAGTATTATTAAGCTTGCATACAATTTTGATAGTTTTCGGCACAATAAATGGAAGATTTAGTAAGCATGTTAAAAAACCACAGAAATTGTATTTCCTGTACTAGGCGCTGCCGGAAGCAGGACGCTTATACAAATAAAGTAAACCATCATCCGGCAGCCAGCTAAGGGGAAATCAATATCTTGGCCGATCAGCACAGATACACAGGAGTTTTTGCCAACCGCCAGGCATTTGATAGATAGCCAGCGGCTCTTCTGCATTAACCACTTGGCAAGCTAGTAAGGGGTAGCCAATTGACCAGAGACCATTCAAGAAATGTTATTTATCCGCCAGGCGTTTTTTCAGGCAGCCATTGAATTGGGCTTATTCGATATCCATCCGGCAGTCTGTTAGGGATAACCGTAAGCCCAGCCGATCCGCACATTGACCGCACTGATCGAACTTCTTTCTCAATTTCTTGGCTTGTGTGCACAGAAAAAAAAAGATTCAAAAAAGATTCATTTGTACGCGATATGTCTTAAATATCCCTTTAATCATCCAGCGGAGCTTCAAAATCATGCAAATAATCATCATTTATCATATCCGTTGGATGATTAAAAGGATATTGAAGACCTATCCCGTCCAAATGGATACCGGAAATCATCCAATGGATATTCTTTAATATCCTTTTTTTTCTCTGTGTGCTTCTAATTTTCTCACAACAGAAACGGACCTGCAATTAATACATTCCGAGGCGGAATCGAACCCATGACTTCTTACAAAGCAGGCATTTAGCATGCAAAGCATGTTAGACATTCTTTTAAAAATCGCTCTATTCTTTATCCAAGATTTAAGAAAGCTACTCCTCTTCTTTGATATGCTAGAGGCAGCTATTTCAAATTTTTTTACAACTTGCTAATAAAAATCTTATTAACCTGGGCGAAAAGTCAATTAGTCAGAATTTAATGTGAACAAAAGATCTATAACAATTTTGAGTTAAATTTTGATGCTTACTACGACTTCTCCGTGGGCGTTTGGTCATGTCACCTTCTCATGCAGCCTGTGTGAAAACTCATAAATAGCTTTCTTATTTATCGAAACGAATGGAATGTCTTTTCAAAATTTATAGCTAAAAATACGATCCAAATTATTTCGAACCTAGTGAAAACTCTAAAAGCTTTTTGCAATTAATACAAAAGTTTTGTTTAAAATAATACCAAAATTTGTGATCATTTTTAGTGCTTTTGCAGTTTTAACTATTTTCTTTTGCCAAAAAGCAAATGGATGCATAAAACTTTGACTGTCGTCAGCTTATAAATAATGCATTTCGATACAAGCGGAAATCTTAACCACCGAATTTCGCATTTCTGCTGACTCCCAAATTCAACGGCGTTTGCTAATTTGATGGCTTTCTTTCCAACGTGGGCGCTAATTGCTGAGAACTGAGGGAAACCTACGCTCCACCCTAGGCCTTCATTAGGAGCCCGACCAAAATTGAAAGAAAAGCGCAAAAGCAAAATGAAATTCATTGGAACGTTAAATTTAAATTAACATACTTAATTTTACGAGAAAGAGCAGGAACTGAAATGAATTGCGACAATTGATTTTCAAGTAATTAGCGAACGGCTGTTGCCTCTGGGGAGTCCACCTTAGGCCCCCGCCCCCACACCCCACCACCCAATCACATCATCTCTGTGCAAATGCTGCTGCTGCCGCTGCTGGGAGTGAAAGTTGGGGCCTGGTGGGGCAACATTTGTCAGGAAGTGCGTTAAATTTTACGAAAATTGCCGTTAATGAAAATGCCAAAAAGCAAATAGTTTCAATTACAGGCGTCTGTTGCTCTTAATGGTTTCACGCGGCGTATACGTGATTTTGCTTGAGAAATTGTGTGACAGCTGTGCGTATTCGAGACTGCCACGACTCATAAGGAAAAAGTTGACTTGATTTCATTGCTGGCTCAACACTTTTGTGATAAATCTATGTAATGTTTGCTGTGGTTAGTGGAGGCGGGGATTTGAGATTGATTATGCGGCTGCAACTTTAGGTTTTTCTTCACTAATTCCTCCCTTCATAATGACAATAATGTTGCTTGTTTAACACACGAAATATGTAACACAGTGTGTTTGCTCTTCAAATGAATGTCATAAGCAGACATTTGCACTCTCATCCTCCCATTCGCATTATAGTCCTGGGGCGAAACAATTTTACGTATGTTAAAGGGTGGACGAGGGGCCATATGAATGCGGATACTTCAGCGCCACTTGTTCACGCAACTGACAGTTAGCTAAGCGAAACTCACGGCTACACTCACACTCACACACACACACACACACAGACACACACCCACTCGCACACATACACACTTGGAGTGCACTTGTTATGTGTCGGCCTCTACACAGTTGTTGCTTCTGTTATTAGCAGACGACTCCCATTTGGACAGCTGATGAGTTGAGCTCTGCTTAGATCCTACTGTTGGAGATTAGAAGAGTCCTTGTTAGGCAATTGGAATTAGCAAGAGGATTAATAACCAAATTGTGTGCCATGACAAGGGCACCAAAATTGATATCCATGTGCATTGGTAAATGTTATGTTGTCTAAATGAATTCAGCCAATTGTTATGGCTAATTTCTGAGTTTAGTGAGGTAAGAGAATCAGCTCTTTGTCTCTTACACGATGAGGCAATCTAATTGAAGTTTTTCTAACAGCTCTTGCCTGTAGGAAAGAGGCGCAGTGCATCGCTTTTCTGCATGCAAAAGCTATTTTGAAAACTTCATAAAGTTTGCTTCATCGTGTGAGTCTGGATTTACAAGTTTTCTAGGTAGACGAGTTCAGAGCTCAGTTGAGATTCTGTATTTTTCTCTTAAATTTCTCGCCTACTTAGACTGGATTTACACGATGAAGCAAACTGTTTGATGTTTTTAAAGAAGCTTACTGTTGTAGCAAGGAGGTGCAAAGCGGCAAGCGACTCCACTATATCTCTTTTCTACAAGCGAAAGGTTTTTCAATAACTTTATGAAGTTTGCATCATCGCGCAAATCCCGACCAAGAAAGAGGAGGCAACTCAATGAATCGTACTGGTCGAATCTCTTGGACCGGTAGGAGGAAATGGACATCAAAAAATCTAAAATGAGTTAAATTGAAGGGCCATTTTGACAATTAGACCTACCCAGCTATAGTTTAATTTGTTTGTTGATTCAATCATGACTTAGAGTAAATGTAAACAGATCAAACAGTAAAAGAAGTCATGTTTAAATTTTTATTATACGTAGACCATCTAATTGCTTCAAGAATAAACCAATGAAAATAAGAGATAATTTAAGACCCCGCAAGGGTTCATAGGAAGCATAGTTTGAACAACTCGGCGAAAGATAACCTAGTTTACAGATAAGTTTATTATATTTGGAAGATCACTACTTGATCACAAACATGATACACCTGCTTTCATGCAAAAAGTTATGGCTCTATCCCTTATAGTCTCTGAGATTGACGCGAGCATACAGACAGACGAACGGATTGACGGACATGGCTATATCGACTCGCTTGTTCATGCTGATCGAGAATCCAGAAATACTTGATTTTTGGCAGTTTTGGATATATTAAGTACATTTTGAATTATTTTAGAAATTTTTTGATCATACTTTTAGCTTAAAATTGTCTTAAGTAATTTCTAATACCAGACTAAAAACATTCGAAAAAGAAGAAAAGAGTATATCAAACCTGTACAAAGTATTCTTGGCTTGGGCCCACACAAATCGAATGCTATTCGCGCTTTGTGCTTAAGCTATGGCTCTGTATTGAACCAGTGAAATATCCAAGGGCTAAGGAAGAGCTACTGTAGTTCAGAAATACATCCATCCAGTAAATCCAGTACAAATTGTTCTTGATTCAAAAACGTTTGTTTTCATTTCAATAATATTACCAGTCATATTTTGGTTTTAGAATGTTTCGACTTAATTTAAGTACGCCTAAGAACGAATCATACTTGAAATTATAAGTATGTACAAAACGAATTAAATTCTATACCGTTTGGTCTGGAACGCCGGTAGACTTTTTTTCTTAGTGTGGATGAGTTTCATTGGAAGTACGAAGACATGCCAGAATTCAGGCATGAAATTCAGTAATTCCTACTGTTCAGGTCTAAATTAAGTAGGATTAAGTACGCACTAACAACGCGACGAATATTGTTGTCCTAAACATCCCAGCAAACATTTTATCAGACTTTTGATCACATTCGAGTCTTTTTCGAATCTTCGATCTGATTCAAATAGTCATAAATGCGCTCTTTTTCTGATCAGATATTATACTTTTGTCGGTAGAAAATGGTACCCTAGCCGCGACTCATCTTGAGGAGCCGATTTTAACCCGGTCTTCTGAACAGTTTTGACTCATTTTGGAGTAATTTTGGAGTCTTTTTCAGGAGTATTTCAATAAATCACACTTTGAGCATAAGAACGACTCTTTTTCGAGTCTTCTTTTAATCGCCATTATACTTATCCCCTTTTAATCATCAAAAGAGCTCGAAAAAGACTCATCAAGCTGATTTTTGTTAAAATGATCTTCCAAATGTTGGGTGGGATTCAATGATCGATTGAGTTCTTCTATCACTTTCTTGTGCGTCATCCCATATGATCAATTTTCACTAATTCAACACTTTAGTCATGTCTAAGCGTTTTGAAATGTTGTGAACAGAAATTTCCTTTATTTCTGCTGGTTAAAAGGAAGCTGCAGCAAATGCATTGTATATTTTCAGTTCAGTGGGTGGCGCAGTAGGCGGTCATTGCATTTGTTAGCTCAGAATATATTCCTTCTGATATTTTTAAAGCAAAAACGTTCACTTCTGTATCTTAAAATTTGATTCAATAGCTCTAAAAATATGTTTGGACAAATTAAGAACCAAATTTACCATTTTTTATTTTTATATTTTGAGATAAATGACAAAAGTGGCCATAACTTCCTCAATTTTCAAGTTACGGGTATATTCAGCCACGCAAAATGTTTTGGAAAAAAAGTAGCTCTTACATATGTTTTCTTGAAAACTTTTGAAGGATGGGTCTCTTTTGCTAGACTAATTTTTTTGAAGAAAACTTAGTTTTTTCCCAAAAAAAAAAATGCTCTAAATTGTTTCCGAAAGTGATTTTTAAGCCTGAACATTTGAAATAAAACCTCAAGACAATCGTATCAATTGTAGAACAGCCGCAAAAAGCTGAAAAAAGGTCAAATTTTGGGGCTATGCTTTTAATATCATCATCAGCTTCCTTTTTGCTAGTTTCCAACAATTTCCACTGCTTTAAAAGCCCCTTATATACATAACGCCAATTACTAGCATCGCTACTTCTCCAGAGGCGACATTGCGCTTTATCTTCTTTATTCATTTATTGCCACTTACGGCCTTGTGACCAGATCTCCACCAAAACCAAGGATAGAATTTCCGAGTCTCACTCGCCCATCCGAAGAATTCCTTTCTTTCTTAGCTTTCTTAGTGCTCCATTTGTTCAAGTCCATTCTTTGACCATTTCGAATAGGTATTTTTCATTAAGAATGATATTTTGTGTCGCCTTCGAATTGTAGTCTTAACTGGTTTCAACTATTCTATAAAATGTATTTAAGGGCTAAATGAGCGTGCATAAGCGATGACGGCAAAGAAAACGGAAGACAAAGGACTAAATGGTGTACGAGTATACGCTGTATAAACGAAAAACACTTGAAAATGCGCAGTTAAAACGGAAATTGTTTGGCTTACTTCACCTATCCCACTCTCACCCACACTCACACACTCTCTCTCTCTCTCTCTCTCTCTCTGTTTCACCCCCATTCTCGGTGGGGGGAAATTGCCAAAAGGCTGAAATTTAAAGCATCCTCAGGCTGAAACGCAACGCATTCCCAAATAAAAGTAAGGAAACCTAGGGCTGGGAAAGTGGCAAAACCAAAGTGGCAAAACGTGGCACACACTTGCGACTTGCGGATTTTCGGACGAAGGGAAGGGGCCAGCAGCAGGAGGCACTCTAGGAAATGCCAGCGTGGTCTCTGTTGATGCGTTAAATTTGAGCAACAGCAAAATGCAGCCACTGGCAAATGCAACTCAAGTGGGGGACGAGGCAGCCGAAAAAGCCGCAGAGTGAGTGTCACTTTAAAACGGATACCGAAACATTTCATTAACTTAACCAAATGGTCTTTTTTTTCAATGTTTATTCCTGCCTTTCGAGAGCCATTTACCCCAATCTTAATTGCCCCCCGGAATCTGACGGGGGCCATCTCGCCATTTAACACATGCCGCAAGGTGTTAAAAAGTGCACATTTGTCAAATGCCTTATCAGCATTCCCAACCGCTCCCCTGTCTCCGGCATTGTTCAGCGTTTACGGTTTATCTTCTATGTCATCATTAACCGCAATCAGCGGCATAAAACGCTTTATGCCACATGTGCATACCTAAAATTTTACCTTGGGAATTAACAGCCACAACAAAAACTTTCACATAATCTGTTGATCTGCTCCTGTGACAGTTAGCGCCCGAAAAACCTACAAAAAAAAAATACAAAACAAAGTTTCCTTTTTACTCTTTTAAGACAGCTTAGAGATATTTTCACACACAGCCAACGCGCTGGCAAAGGAAAACTTGCAAGAAAAATCACAAGAGCGGAGAAAAATGTCGCTAAATTTATGAGGACAAAGAAGAATAAATGCTCTTGAATTGAGGTTTCTAAATCACAGTTTTATGTGCGGAACATTTGTTTTGTTTTCACTGAAATGGATTGGTCATGCTTCTCTCAGTCTCAACGCTCTGCCCTTCTCTCGTTTTCTGATAACTGAAAGATCGCTGTGAAACTTATTTTGCCTATAGCTCGACCATCTTCTTTGACTAAATTGAGCTTACCCTCACAAGTTTGTTTGAAGGGTATTAAAATTTCTCGGAAATTCATTCAACTGTTTTTGCTAGGCTCTCTTACCACTAAAGGGTATGCAAGCGACTCTTTTTTTTGTTCAAGGTTTCAACAAAGTGCGCCAAAGGCTTTGGCCAAATTTTTGGGGTCGTCGCCGTTCATCGCTTCACCTTCGACGGCTTTCGCCTTTCACAGGAGTCTTAAACTTGTCAAGTTTGTTTGGCTGATGAGTACAAGAACTGCCGGAGGGTGGACCAACACAGCAAAACTTTTTCCTGAGCTTGTAGCGAAAAACACACGCGGAGTGTTAAAATCTTCTTAACAAATGCTAAAGTCTCCGGGAGGGTGAGTGTGTGTGTGTGTGTGCGGGTGCGTTGGGGGAAATTAAAAGGAAAATGCGTTAATCATGAGTGGAGTTGAGTTTTCTTATACAACAGCAGAAATTTAATTTGCGTTAAACGAGCGTACGCCGCTGATTAAAGTCGATGAGGCAGCTGCTGTACAGCTGCTGTACGCTTCGTTGCCGCGCCTAATTTTATGCAACAAAAACTTTGACACGCGTCGTCGCCTCATGTGAGCGTGTGTGTGTGTGTGTGTGTGTGTGTGCGAAAAGGTAACTTTCTGTAGGTTAAAGTTCTTGGCTAAACAAAAGGGCAACAAGCATTCCATAGGATACGCACTTAATCCTAAATGACAGCCGCACGTAACACAGACAGCAGATAAGCCAACTGCAAGTTCTACCTGTTTCATGCCGAATCTCTGGCTTAAATTGCTGAAAGATTGTGAGGCCCACAAGTGTGGAGATGAATTTGAATGAAAAATAACTAAATGCATAATTTTTTTTACAATTATCTAGATGTATTATCGCTTTTAAAGGCACTCGACTTTGTTATCTTACATACATTACAAATTGCCTAGCCCACTCCTATTGTAGTCTCTCAAATTTAGTTCATAACGTGCTGCATGCAGTCGTGTTCTCTTCCTTCATTCACCTCTCAATCTGTCTACCAATTAGCTTCATAATTTAACCTGATTTCGTATATATTTCCTCGAAAATTTGCACAAATTTGGTCATTTTCTCTTCCAGGCCCAGCAGGGTGCGGTACTTGCCTTTGCCTTCAAGCTTAATTATTCATTTTACATTTGATTAGAAAATTACCAGAAATGCCAAACTTGGCCAGAGTCGTAGGGCTAAGTGCCCCTCTATGGCCAGTCCATGATGATTATGATGAGCAGCAAGCTCAGTCATCAGTTACTAATAAGCAAGCTTAAGGAGTGGGTGCTGCTGTTGCTGTTGTGGTTGATGATGTTTCTGTTGTTGTTGCTGTTGTTCTTCTTGTTAGGCCAAGCTTCGATGTTTTCCATCTGGTTCCTATCAACATGGCTTTTTTCACGACCAACTTGTTTGCTTTGGATTTGTGGGCGGGTAGGGAAACAATGGGAAGCGCATCCTGTTTACTGTTCGCAGGCGCATGTATTTAAGCGATTTTGTTTACATGCGTGTTAAATGATATTTGGGTCGAGACTCCACCCTAATATGTGTGTGTGTGAGTGTCTGGGCAGTGTTAGGTTAGAAAAACATGTTTAGGGCCAGTTCTTGATTAAGGCTTAGTCGTTGCAGTCATTGGATGTGGTCGAGCCAGCGTTTGGAGAAATAGTTTAAGCAAAATGGGATTAAAGCCAAAGAAATGCCGGATTGCATAACTAAACATCTTGTCTTCAAATGCAACGATTGTTCTTCCTGATTGTTTGCTTGCCTTAAAGAGGGTTCTAATTAAACTTGGAACCATACTGAATGGTTTCATAAGTCCTCAAAGATACAATTTTTTTAAGAAATATTTTCCTAACTTTGCTTTATTTCTGTTGATAATAAGTAATCTTACCATACAGAGAAAGAAAATGGGTACTTCGATTAATATAATTCATTGATTTTGGTATCATTTGGACTGGATATTAAGTAATATTCTTTTATAGATACTGTTAAGCCGAAATCTCATACGAAATACGAAATCTCTTCATACTCCACCAAATTACCAGTAAAACGTCGTTGCTTGATCAATATGAATAGTGATGGTTAGGTATTAGATGAAAATCGACCAAAGGATATACAACAAGAATAATAATACTACTCTCAGCTGCTACTATTAGTACTGAGCACTCAACAGTGTTGGTACAGGCTACAATATAATCGGTCTTGACTGACTTTCTTAATTGTGCTTTCGAGCCCAGAATTTCGACATATTATTCTCTGAGAAACAAACCTGGACCGCTTCCGAAGCCTTGCTTTTGGTTTGGTTCAACAAAAATGATGCATTAATAAATCGGAACCAAAGACATACAGACCTATTCCGACCTGTTGCAATTTGTTGTTAATTGCCGTAGATCATAGTCACATACTACGTTGGTACACACAAAATGTGTCATGATTAATGCCCTTTAAAGTATGCTACGCTTCATGAAAATAATAATTTTAGTTAGCTTTTTATTTTATGTTCGTCTTAACTCAACATTTTCTTGTATACCCATAAGTTATTTAACACTCTGGGTGAACATGCAGAGTCGATTATCTATAACGTGGCCATAACTGACTAGCAATGGCTTTGTTTTAATAGATAATAACTTAAGGAAATAAAGTTGGCATACTTTGAAGTGCTTTTATCACGAATAATGTGGCGTGCATAAACGTAGTAACAGATTATGTTTTAGCAATACAAAGATTTGTAGTTTGCAGTTAAAATAGGGCTTGGTCCCTATATGAATACCAAGGTATTTATTGTCTGTTTAATGGTAACATCGTGTAGGTTTTTATAACGAACAATTCGGCTAGCCGTCCGATTTATAATATATGAAATATACAGATGGGCTTAAGCATTACACAAGGGCTGGGCTACTAGATTAGATGACAAAAGTTGAGAGACTTTAAACTGACTGTGCAAGGCCAAGTAGGTTTAATGCGTACGGCTTCCTTTCTCCATAATCTATTAGTCTGCAGCGTTGCTGTCACCTTACATCTAAAGTTTTCCTAGTTTAGTTCAAAGTCCAATCGATTATACGAAAATCTCTAGAAATTTCTGGCGTATATGACAATTTTTAACCACATTCATTGCATACCATTGGGACCATTTGGTTATTTTGAGCAAATGTATTCAAAATGGTATATCTGCGCTTGAAAAAATCGTAGAAATATATGGGATAGTTCAGTTTTATTTATTATACCCTTGCAAAGGGTATTATAATTTTGCCCAGAAGTTTGCAACGCATAGAAATATTCATTTCCGACCCCATAAACTATATATATTCTTGATCAGGGTGACGAGCTGAGTCGATTGAGCTTTGTCCGTCCGTCTGTCCGTCCGTCCGTCTGTTTCTACGTGAACTAGTCTCTCAGTTTTAAAGCTATCGAGCTGAAATTTTGCACTGAGTCTTCTTTTTGCTGCACACTACTAATATGTCGGAACCGACCGGATCGGATGACTATATCTCATAGCTCCCATAGGAACAATCGTTCGGAAAACTAGTTTTGGTATGAAAAACTTTTTTCTTTTAAATGGAAACGACTCCAAACTTTGTAATCGTAGGTTTTCTATGTTTTTTTATAATTCTACCAAGTTTTATCAAAATCGGACAACTATATGGTATAGCTGCCATACAAAAGATAGGTCTGAAAAACAGTCTTAGTTAGAAAAACTTGTTTTTTTGTATTGGTAGCATCCTGCAATTTTGTATTTGTTTGTTTCACATGCTTTCACATAATTTTACAAATTTTTGTCCAAATCGGATGACTATATCATATAGCTCCCATACGAACGATCAGTCGGAAAATGGGAAAAATGTATTTTTTGAATATATTTAAGCGAGCACTTGCAAGGGTATAAAAACTTCGGCACAGACGAAGTTAGCTTAGCTTTCTCGTTTTTTTATAATATAACTTATATTTTTAAGATAATACCAAAATAGCCAAAACTAACGAAAAAGTTCCCCAGAAAACCAGCATAAGAAGTGTCAAAGTATGAAACTTTAAGCACAAAATACCGAAAATCTTCACATGATGAACCATTTCTGAAAAAAGTTTCGTGTTTATTTATCTTTGATTACCACCAAACCTTCAATATACTGGACCTTGTTGCCTAATGCTATTATATGGTACTTGGAATCATCCAAATGATCATCGCCTCTAGGTTGAACACGCTTTTCCAAATATATATAAATTCTGAATACTATTAATTATTATTAAGATAATGATCGATTTTCTATTTTAATTGGGAAAAGACCTTTACCCCAAAACACCGAACGTCAAATTCCCTTGTGGTTTGCTTAGTTCGATATATAACCAAATTGGAGGATTATTTTGAAGGGCAAAAAGTAGATTTTAAAGAAAAGACCAATTTTATTTGGAAAAACACAAGATTCGCTATACATTTTTCAAAATATCACGTATATGAGAAAACCGTATATTAAAAAGATAACAAAGGAAAGATATATGAAGGATGCAAGCGTATAGAAAGTAGCCGGATCAGAGGACTAAAGCAAATAGATGCTGTAAATTAGTCGTAGCGGAAGAGTAGGTAAAGTTTTTTGTTTTGCAATTGACAATAGTTGTTGAGTCCTGGCCCTGGTGTGTCACCTGTGCCATTAGCTTTCAAAAGAAATATATAAATAAATGGAATGAGTAGTTGTGCCATTTACTCTAACTTGCCTTGGAACTTAAATTCAATCTCACATGTACATAAACTAAGTTTAGGACTGATAAGGCTAATTTGGAAGATAATGACCACACACCAGCTCAACGTGTCTCTAATTACAATTCCCCCATCCTTAAGTAAAATGCATTTCCCTTTCGCGGTAAACGATTTTCATAAAATACTTTCGCAAATAAAACCGCAGGCATTTCATATTATTGAGACACTTTGGTGACGGGTGTGCGCAGGAGGCAGGAGGCAGGAGCCCGGCACTTACGCCTTTGTCAAGAGGCCTACTTTCATTTCGCCCACTTACTGTAATCATTTCCGACCACATAAAAATAAAAATTGTTCACCTTAAACACGCAATTATTACAATTTCCATTTAACGCAATCAACGTGATAAGAAATGGAGGAAAAGTACAAAATGTGCACAGCTGCCAGGGGCAGGTAAAAGCAGGTAGGGTGCGTACAACAGGCAACCAGATGGCAGCCAGCCACAACAAGAAAAATCCCTCAATATGCAATTTACCATAAATTTGTAATTTACTGGCAAATTATTTTCATAAGCCATTTGCATTTATATGGCAGTGAGATGGAGACAGGCAGGCATACATACTTGTACATACGATATGTAGGGGCACTCCCCCCCGGCCCACTGCTCCTGTTGAGCACTTAACAAAGCTTTCTACTTTCCCTTTTACTTGTCGTCGTTGTCTTTTTTTTATGGCAGCAAATTTCAAATTGATTTTCGTGCGAGTCATTAACTTGTTTAAGCCTTACACTCATATTTTAAGTGAAAGCTAAAAAATTTGCAACAAACTGAAACCAAATGATATGTCCCTGGAGAGCTCTGATAGTTTAGTTTAAATTCGATAATAAGCAAACAAATCACAACATTTTTAGTAAATGAAACATAAATTTTTAAGCAAATGCACAAAGGAATTGATAAAAAAAAACAAATCCAAACTAAATTTCATGTGTGTAAGTATCCTTGGGGGAATCACAAGCATTTTGGTAAACATGCAAAGCATTTAGCAAATGAAAAAAAAAAGGGAGAAAGCATTGCCAAAAACTGAACAGGAAATAAAGTTCGGAACAGACAAGCACAAATTGGGGTGAGGGTGAGGCTTGGCTTTTAAATTTTAAGCTAGCTCAGGCAGAAATACGGAAATTTGGAATAGGAAACACCAAAAGCAGCCTTATATGTGGCAAATACTTGAAAACCCAACACATTTCTTAGTCAACTTCAGACAAACTTTGTTTATTTCAAAATAGGATGCAGCACACCAAATTCGATTCTATAATTCAAGTTTAATTTTTCGATTATACTTTCAAATGAAATTTTACAGACACTTTCATCAACTGCATTTTAATTATTAACGGCAAATTGTTGAGTTTGTTTTCGCTTTACCCAAAAATTTGGGTTAAGTGCGTCCTCAGTTTTGTTTTCTATTTTCTCGAGGGGGCGGGCACTTCCTGCATCTGCATCCAGAGGGCCTCCTGTCCGGCTTTTCAGGCATTTCTTGCCTGCCTTCGTTGCGCCTGAAGTGGCCGTCAGATGCGAGAGAGTCGTAACTGAATTTCTGAAAATTGCTTAAATTTGTTTTGCTATTTTTTTTTTGAAGCATTGGGGGTGCTGGGTAGTTTTCTTTTCCGATTCCCATTTCGTTGCCATTGTTTGCAGATTTTCGATTTGCCAAGCACTTGAAAATGAATCCCAGGTACAGTTCAATTTTGGAAAACAAATGCCAAAAAGGAGGATTTTTTGTTAATTTCATTTGAGTTTCGTTAAATGAAAAGTGTTTCCGATTGATTTGCAAACAGTTGAAGGCAATTTTCAAAATGTACTCAAATTATAATATTGTTTGTCAAGTGTATTGAGCTGGGAGAAAACATAAGATAATTAAAACAGAAGTTTTTAGCTGCATCAAGCAGAAGCAATGCAGAGTGGAATATAAGAAAACTAAAGCTAAATTTCCATGAAATAAGTGGCTGTACCATCCATAAACATAATAACCACCACAAACATTACTCTATTTTAAGTTCATTTGAAACATGATTGATGGACTTTGAGCATGAGACCTGCTCTCAATTCCACTTCTACAGAAATACTTTGAAAGTGGAATCGATTCGTGTAAAACGAACAAATGTTGCGGTTTCAAACATTTTTCCTTGTGGCAGGTGGTATGAAAAGTAAATTGAAAATTTGGCATTTAAGCATATAACCTACCCCCAAATATAACTTAAGCATACTTTAATGGAAAATATAAGATAATTTAGTAGCTTGAAAACGTTCGTCTGCAAGTTATTTAAAAATAATTAATTGGTTAAACAGCTCCGATTTCTTTGAGGCTTTCTTTGAGAATTCCTTATCACGAAAGCGCCGACCATTTCGATAGACTTTTGTCAATCGATAGCCATGTATCGCTGTATAAAGAGTTGCCAGATCATTCGAAAAGTGACAATTTCGTTCAGAGTCGTGCTCATTTCTCTTGTGTCTAATTGCTTAAATGTAAAGGCATACCAATTTGCTCGATAGCAATGCACAATAAGCTCACAGTTTAATTTTTTAAGTACGTCTACACTTGCACAAAACTGGCTGTAAGCCGAGCAACTGCAATTTTAAGCTGTCAGTTATTATCGTTCCTGGCGTTGTGTTGTATTTATTATTGTAGAAAAAAATGTAAATCGATATGGCTTACACTCAATAGGTGTTATTTACAAGTATCAATCAATAAGCGGCACACTCAAAAAATAAAGATGCCTAGACTTAAGGTTAAGCAGTTTCGAAATAGATAAATTGCCGTTAATTCCATATTTAAGTCAATTTTTTAGCTAAACGGCCTGATTTTGACCTAGAAGAGAAGTTTTCTGGCAGCTATTTTAAAAGAAATGGTCACCTAAGTACAGGGTTGTCCATATTCGACGGACCCATCTGGCAACGCCATAACTTTTGACAGAGATGTCAGATCGCTTAATGACATACCGCGTTTGAAGCGTCAGTCCAAGCAAATTTTTACCATGGAACAATACACGCCACGCGAGCGCTCTGAAATAGTTGAAATTTACATTCAACAGAACAAGTCAATTGTGAAAACTCAACGTGCTTTTAAAAAATTAAAATTTCACATTGAATGGGACCGTAAATAAGCAAAATTGCCGTATTTACGCCACTGAAAATCCTCAGGAGATTCAAGAAGTGCCTCTTCATGACGAAAAAGTCACAGTTTGGTGCGGCGTTAGTGCGAAAACGGTCATTGGGCCGTTTTTCTTCCAAAATGAAAATGGCCATGCTGTTACCATCAACCAGGAGCGTTATCGCGACATGATGACCAATTTTGTGATGCCAATTATTCGTCGAAAGCGTATGAGGCAGTTCTGGTTTCAACAAGACGGCGCTCCACCGCACACAAGTCGCATAACAATCGATTTTCTGAAGAAATTGTTTCCGGGCCGTTTGATGTCGAAAAGTGGTGATTTGGACTGGCCACCGCGTTCGCCCGATTTGACGCCGCCTGACTTCTTCTTGTGGGGATATTTGAAGTCAAAGGTTTACGTTAACAAGCCAAGGACCGTAGAAGAGCTCAAGGACAGCATTCGTGAAGAAATAGCCGCTATTCCGGCCGAAATGTTGGCGAAAACGATGGAAAATGCTGCAAAAAGGGCACAATACGCCATCAACGCCAGAGGCGGCCATTTGAGAGATATCATATTCAAAAATTGATGTAAACAAATCTACTTGGAACAAATTAAATGATTAAGATTGCCAACCGCCAAATTTTTATTTTTTTCTTTGATTTTTTAAAAAAAAACATGGGTCCGTCGAATATGGGCAACCCTGTACAAGGTCACCTGTTAAAAGCATTTGAGATTGTTAAATTAGTGTCCCCTTAAGCTTTTAGCTGTTAGTAGGTGGCCTTAGAGTGTGAAAGTTGAAGTTTCGAGTCCCACTGTGGAAGTAAATTTCATTTTGCGCAATTGTAAGAACTATAGCGAGGGTTCTTTCTTAGAGGATATAAAATTATTGAACTTTTTTTCAACACTTTTTGTAATTTTTCTTATGCATAGAAGGAAGCATCTCCGACCACATAATGTATATATATTCTTGATTAGCACGGCAAGCTGAGTTGATTCAGCCATGTCCGTCGAGCTGTGCGTCCTTTTGTTTCTATGGTATCTTCTCCGTCTGTTTGAAAGCGGTCTTCACCAAACTTTGCATATTGGAACCAGCCGGAATGAATGATTATAGCTTATAGTTGTCATGGGAACGATTGGTCGAAAAACTAGTATTAGTGAGAAAAACTATTTGGTTTTCAATGGAAACGCCTCTCAACTTTGTATTTCTTAGTTTGCTTGGCTTTCCCATGATTCCTCTAAGTTAAGTCCAAATGGGACATCTGGATAGTATAGCTGTCATACAAAAATAGAGCTTTCAAAGTAGTCTTAGTGAGAATAACTTCTTTGTTTTCCAAAAATATGTCCTTAAAACTGACACTTATTTAGTTGGGCTGCAGGCAATGAGGCCCCAAAGAAATAAGGCCCCAAAAGACAAAATGAAATAAGGCCCCAAATTTGGGCAGATCCATTTTTTTGATATGCTTTCACAGAATTCTACAAAGTTTTGTCGAAATTGAATGACTATTTCATTTAGCTGCAGTACGATTGATCGGTCGAAAATAAAGTTTTATTGAGAAACATTTTTTTGTTTTAATTGGAATCGACTCCAAATTTCTGACATGTTCGTTTTTTAGGCCTTTGCATGATTCCATTAAGTTGGGTCGAAATCTGACATCTATGTAGTATAGCTCCCATGGAGAAGTAAGGTCCGAAAAGTAGGCTCGATCTTAAATCCTCCATCCTCTTCCATGCTTAAACTGACTAATCGACATTACGAACGTTAAGAAAAAGTGACCTTATATTAAGGTGACTATTTTCTTGAAAAATAAACTAACTGAAAGTTTTGCCAGCTAAAATGACTGGGTTCTTTGGGATAACTTGGCCCTACATCGCGCGTATCGACAATGGTGGACAATGTTAGAACGCCATGTCATTAGTGTGTAATTACCTGAGGACCCGAGATCGAATTCCAGTAAGGTAAGGTTAATTTTATAATACAAGTAAGGGCGCTGCAGTCGAGTTTCCCGACCACAAAATACCCTGTTCATTTATTTTCATTTATTTGTTTTTGAATTTTTGAAGATGTCATCCTAAATGTAGGCAATACTTTTCTAGTCCTGATCAACAACTGGGGGGGTGCTCTTATCAGCTCAACTGTTTCGCTTATAACTCCGGCGTTTTTTGTCCGATCTGATTGTACTTTTCAGAATAGATAGATATTGGGCCTAGCTTGATGTATACTAAACCACGAGGCTCTAACTTGAAAATTGTGGATCTGACGGTTGTTTAGGTCTAGAATTTCTAGAGGAGGTCTTGGTTTTTTGGGGATAAAAGGGGGACGGGGTGGAATTTTTCAAATCTGAAACAAACTCGATCTGCGTACAGCATAAATCTACCTTCGTGCAAAAATTTGTGGCTCTATCTCTTATAGTCTCTGAGATCGACGCGTTCATACAGACGGACGGACGGACAGACGGACAGACGGACAGACGGACGGACGGACGGACGGACGGACGGACGGACGGACAGACGGACATGGCTATATCGACTCGGCTGTTCATGCTGATCAACAATATATATACTTTATGGGGTCGGAAAATTTTCCTTCTTCCTGTTACATACATTCGCACAACTTCATGATCCCATTTTCAATGGGAACAGGGTATAACAAGTTCTTAAAAGTTTTTCAGAAAGAAGAACTAAACGTAATACTACTCGACTCAAGGTATTGTCTTTCTTGTTTTCTATTTGTCCTTTGCAGGGTTACCATTCTTTAAAAAAATTTAGGAATATTTGGCCTTAGATTAAGGAATAATATTTTCTTACTTTTAGGCAAATTTATGCTTTATCCTAGGCCAAAATGACTTAAAAACTCATGGTCTTTTTCGCTATATTTAGGCCAAATTACTTTGAATTTCGTGCTATTTTCGGGGGAATTAAGGGAATTTTTTGGCACAAATGTTTGTTTTCTATATAGTTTTGCAACCGTTTGTCCGGTCCTCAACATTCGAAGGTTTACAATATCAATTATTTAACATTTAGACAGCCATCTGATTGAGATGTATAATTGGTATTACCCTTTCCCTTCTATTCACAAAATACTAATTTACGATTATCGATTGGGTATCAAATGAGAAAGCTGCTAAAGATAAACATAAACAGATACAAACAAATATGTGATTTCTTTCCAAACAATTGGAAAGTTCAAAAGCCAGAAAAACCACAACGTTAGACGAAGAAACACAACGCTTAAAATCTCCCTAGCTGAGTTTCAAAATACAGCATACACCACACTACACACAGACATCTAGCTGTCCGTATCTGGGTCTCCATCAGGATTGAGGGTAACTAGAAAATAAGCCCTTAAACTGTAATTTTAGTGTCCAGAAATCAATGCATTTAATGCATCAACATTGTCTGACTTGCGCCAATTCACTTCCACGGACCCGGCAGCCAGCCAGCCAGCCAGTCAGCCAGTCATCCACTCAACCAATTCACAGTCCATGCAGCAGGTGCAGCTGTTGCCCGGACAATGCAACAGCCGGGACTGGGCATGACCGACCAGTCGAGTCCTGATTTATCCAATAGATGAGAGCACCTTAAACTTTTTGTGTTTTTCTTGCTCGGTTGGTGCTCGGGCCAAAGTTTTGTGCAATTTTCCCTGCTGTTTACAAAATGAACGAAGCAAGAAGCAAACAAAACAAATTGCGAAAGAAAACTTTGTACATCTTCCCGTCGATGCTGGTTGGGGGGGGGGGGGTAAATGCAATTTGGTGCAAGGGTTCAGGTTCATTGCAGAAGACGCTGCTCCAACTGACTTGACTTTGTTTTCTTTCTTCTCTGTTTTGTACTTACTTTAGGTGAAAGTATTCCTTTGTTGGCCATTAAATTACGCTTTGGCTCGTTTTTATTTGAGTTTTATTCGATCGTCCACGTCCCGGGATTGCTTTTCCAATTGTTTTTAAGGGTGAAACTTACTTAACATGCAGCAGCTCTCCAGGCAGATAACAAATTAAATTGAACATCTGTGGAAAATTAGGGAAGATTTAGAGGAAATGCAAGTGCGGTGGCCAGGCGGAAGTGCAGGAGCAGCTGTCACCGGAGAGCAAGCCAGGCATTAAGCGAATTATTGATGTGTAAAATACGTCAAAAAAAAAAAGGAGGCCACAAGTGGCAGTCGGAACGGGCCGGCGGAATGCAGCACAAAACCTTTAAATAATTCAGGAAATTTATGAACTTTTGGTTAAAGGGAAACAGACATAATTTGCCTCGCTTTGATGCATCGCCGAAAATTTGTCATATCAATCCATCGGAGTAAACAAACACCTTTCACCAATCACCCCTCTCTCGCGATACTCACCTGACATATTTTGGTTTTGATAATGGAAATAATGGAGAAACGCGCCGGGCTGGCGCAGAGTTTCTGGCAACACGTTTTATTACACTTTTGCTGAAAGCAAACACTGCTCCGACGAACCGACTTTACTTTTAATGTTTACGCTTTTCAGCTTTTGCGTGTCTTTTATTATTATATCCGGTTTACGTGGCGTATGCGTATGATGAATACGATTATTGGTTGCCTGGTACCTAAAAATGTGTGGATGTTGTTCCTGCCGCCGTTGTTCTCCGCCCCCGCCGCCGTGTTGTTTGCCAGCGAGTTTGGTGCCTTATTGGGTTTTAATATGAAAACTACACACACGCAATGCTTGTTATTTTTCCAGCCATTTTAAAATGCCATTTAAATTCCCCACAACGTAATACGAATCAAAGTCGTCATGGCTACTAGTTGACTTGGCTTCCTGTTTGCCCCAGCCCCACCAAAGAGCTTACAAATCATCAGGCCGGGCCATTTCTGCTTGAGATTATTTTTCTAACTCCGCAATTCTATGCCATAAATATCAAAGAGTAAAGCAAGAATTGGTTTTGAAATGGTAGGAAAATTCCCTGCCGGCTTAATAAGCCGTTTGATTTGGTTTCGTTTTACATCTTTCATTAAAGTTGCATTTTCTTTTAGCTCTGGAACCGGTACACAGAATAAAATAAGATCAAATATCGAGTTGATCTTTCAATATAATTTCAAAAATACCAATTTTTAAATATCCAATAGTTACTATCTAATATCAATATGAAGCTGTAGTATTACATTGATCCTAAAAATATTATATTAATTAGCGAAATTCTCACAGTGATATGAAAAATACCCTAGTGACGTGATTTCAGATCAAAGTAGACATCGAAAATCTGAGGGCAGAAAGGGACAAACAGAGTTTCTTAAAATAAAGAGAGACAGCTATAGTCCAACTCGAAAAAGGCAAAATCAATGTTCATGTCTCTGTCTCAGCGAATACTCTTCCGACTTGTCTGTTTTTGCTTTCATTGCTGATTGCAGTTCCCAACTGCGTAAAGCGGTGAGCGCATGGAGAGACATTCAAACAGCAACAGTCATTAGCGAAAAGCCTACTGAAGGTTGAATCGGGAGATTCATGAAACAGAACTGTGGAGGCAACCAGCTCTTTTTGGTGTATATAAATGCATAAGTTGTTTACAGTTGTGAACAAACGCAACCAACTAAAGTCACTAATTATTATTCAAAAACATCTTTGACAAAAATATAGCTTTGATATTATTAAATACACCCTTGGTAATACACTAATACCCCTTTGATATATTAAATATTTCTGCCATGTCGTACAGGTATTGTAAAAATACTGCATTGATACTATAAAAATACATCAGGGATATTAACAAATATCAGACTGTTGATCTGAAACACTTCACATTGATATGTACGAGTGATATTTTCGATCATATCAACTGGGTATTCTTCAGATGAAGGCCGATTCGATACTGAAAAATACCCTAAATATCGTGATCTTTTTTTTCTGTGTAATGGTTGTTAAACTTATACTGTTTCGGGTTTCTTTTTGAGTTGCTATAACCAGGGCTGTTAATATTAAATCGATTGAACAATAGTTTAGTTGAAAGGTTAAATTGATATGATATTTTTGGTGCCGATTTAGGCGATTATCGATATTTTTACAAACAATATACATATTGGAAGAAACTAGTAATAATCTCGGTCAACTACGACTATTATATACCCTGTAACAACGGAAGTCTCTGCTCAGTTTGAATTTTTAGGCTGCAGTTGCAGTTGAAAGCAGCGAGCATTCCGTTTCTCATAACTTGACTACACCCTGGGAAATGTAGCAGGAATTGGCAAGCATGATTTCTGGTTAGATTTAGCACTTTTTCTGCTTGATTTTTTAAGACGGAATCTGCTCGAAATCGAGCAGACAAACGTTCTAGACTTCACAACTGCACAATTGTCTTTCTCTCGCTCTCAGCATTGCCAATGGCTGTTGCCTAAAATTTATACTGAGAATTCATGGCTGCTTTGGCTCAATACGTTGTGGCGGTGTCGTCTGCTGCAGTCTTCGAGGCCCTGAGTTCACGTTCCAGTTGAGGTCAGTTCAAAATAAAATTGTTAAATGGCATTTAACAAACATAGAGGAAAGTATCTTCGGCTCGACCGAAGTATGTATACCCTTGCAACACGTTCTTTAACTAATTTGAAGGACACATCCACTGAAAACAAACAAGTGTTTCTCAATAAGACGACTACTCTTCTGACTCTACTTTTGTATGACAGCTATACTATATAAATGTTCGATTTCGACCAATCTTAGTGGAATAATGGGAAAGCATAGCAAACTAAGAAATACAAAGTCTGGAGGCGTTTTCTTTGGAAACCAAAAAGTTTTTCTCACTAAAACTAGTTTCTCGACCGATCATTCATATGGCAGCTATAACCTATAGTCATCCGATTTTGACAAAACTTATAAAACAAATATATGCCAATTTTAAAGAAGTTTACATTGAAAGCAAAAAAGTTTTTCATACTTCGACTATTTTTCTAACCTTACTTTTCTATGGCAGCTATACTATATTGAAGTCCGATTTCGACCAAATTTGGCAGAATCATGAAGAAGCATTGAAAACTAATAAATACGGAGTTAAGAGCCGTTTCCATTGAAAACAAAAAAGTTTTTCTCACTAAAACCAGTTTTTCGACTTATGGTTCCTATGACAGCTTTATTCTATAGTCATCCGATCCGGCCGGTTCCGGCAAATATGCAGCGTATTTGTACGAATAGACTTGGTGGAAAGTTTGGTGAAGACAGCTTTTAAACTGACGGAGAAAATGGCATACACTCATAAAACATTCTCCTATGAAATCCGTCATAAGGCGATTCTCCCTAAAATTAAGAAAAATATTTTCTCACCTATGGAAAACTTTCAAAGTTTCAGAAAAATGTTCCATAAATGAGAAAAAGTTTTCATAGGAGAATTTCTAGTTTTCAGGGCGAATTGTTTTACCAGTGTAGAAACAGAAAGACAAAGGGACTGACGGACATCCAAATCCACTCAGATTATCGTGCCGATCATGAATACATACATCCTTTTTGTGATCGGAGGTGCTTCCTTTATAGCATTACAATCCTCCGGACAACTTTATAATACCCTCTGCAGGGGTATAATATAATTCAATCAAGGGAATTTCTATAAAACTAGAAAATAAATTTGCTGAGTGTAGTTTTACATTTTGTGGGGACTGTACTATTTTTAAGTTGTATTCCATTATTGTGCACACAAGTTTGCTGCTCTCTCATTGCTAATCAGCCCCAATGGCGTGGCAATTTCAACCAATTCCACACACGCAGCAGATTGCTAAACCGCACCGCCTAATCAAGCCCGCAAGATCCGCAATGTGGGACAATGTGGGTTGCTGGGAACGCAACAAATCGAGCACTAAAATCAATGCAATCAATAAAAATTGTTCCACACCCTGCACCTTGAGGCTCGCTTGCTAACACGTGTCATGTGTGCCCGCTCCTCCACCGCTTCATCGCATTGCAATGCCAATCAGGCTGGGCGTATACACAATTTCTATACACTTACACACACAGTGCAGCAGCTCCTTGGTTGGGCCAGGGGTGTGGGGGCTGGTCCTGCCTGCGGCAGACGAAGGCAACGAACTTCGTTTCGTGTTCTTTTTCTTTCTTTTGGCCTTCTGCTCCGCCATTTGAAATGCAGGTGAGGTTGTGGTGTGCCGCGGTGTGTGCGTGTAAAATGTACACACGAGACAAATTTGGGGGTAAACACACTCGAAAAGAAGCCATTTGCCATGGGCAGGCAACAGCGACTGCGACTGCGACGGCGACGGCGACTGCTGGCATGCCAAGGACGCGTGAAGGATTCATTCCAAGACGAAGTCGCATGCCATTAGCCGGCTTGCCTATCAGAGTCAACCTCACCGAAATTAAGATAAATGTGGAACACTCTGCGTCGGCCCCGCCTGCTGCTGGTCTCTGGGCATGTGGGAAAAATGAAAACGCTAACGTGAAATATTCGATGGCCATTTCTCTTTCGGCTGCTGCCACCTCAAGGCCCATATCGAATGCGAAATGTTGTCTATTTGCAGTGTGTAATATGCCTTGCGGCGAATGTGCCGGCATCTCCGTGCCCAGCCGAAGTCCTACCTTGAGGGGCCATCATCGAGCTGGTCGGCTTAAAGCTGTGAGCAGGCATTCAATTTGCATTTTGCATATGCGCGGTGGCGAAATGCGCTCTAAGGATTATTTAAATATTTGTTGATTTGCATAGGAAAATGGAGCACAGACAAGGCTGCCAGGCATCCGGCTCAGCACAGTGGGACTGGAGTGAAAGAAGGGAGAAACCCAACGAATCCGAGTTGGTACAGAAAATACAATGAACGATCCGGCTCGAAGGACCGAGCCCAAAAAATCACTTGGAAAACATTTTCCTAGCCCAGACCCGAGCCACTTTGCTGGCAAAGGTCGCTGGCTGGGTCTGTGTTCCATTGTCTGGGCACGGCAAATCTGGTGTGCGAAGGACATGTCCTTGCCACACAAGTCAGACATTGAATTGACTTTTACTTGGGCTCCCGCAGCCGGGACATTGGCACATGCACTGGACATGCACGCAGCGCACGAGAGAGAATACGGATGTGCTGACTGTTGTTGTGCTGGCGGAATGCAATTTTGAAATGTTTTGCATATTTTTTCCAAAGTAATTGCAAAATAGTTTTTGTGTGTGCGAACAGATTGATGCCAAGATCAGCTCTCGCTGCTCCACCGACAGGCGTCAGCAATCAATGTCATTCCCGAGGGTCGGCATTTCACAAAACTCGTTTCGCCTTGGCCGTCAACATGCAAATTGGATATGGGTGTGAATACGAAACTAGAGACAATACAGAGATGAGCACTTATTCATGCAGTTGGCAACACACGAAAACATTTGACAGCGGCGCACACACACACTCACACACGCACACACACGGACTCACACACACAGTCAAAGGTAACGAAATATTTGGCATGCCGAAACAACTTGCACTAAGCAATTTTGACAGCTGTCATTGCGCCAGACATTGGCGTGGCAAGTCCCTGCTGGCTACCAGGAATTTTGCTGCTGCTGTTTGCTATGCCCGTCTCAAGTCACTGACAATTCATTTAAGTCCGTGTCCATCCGCTCTCCCCATTTATGTGTGTGTGTGTGTGTGTGTGTGATAAGCGGAAATGCTGACATTGTTGGAAAGCCCCCCCCAACAACCAACAGCAGTTGGCACTTCAGCTTAAAGTAGTCTGCAAATTATACATTTATTTCATTTCACATTTACCAAAGGGGTACACCCCTTTGTGCTTTTGCCCAAACAGCAACTCGCTCTACTTTATTTCTTGTGACAGACACCAGCGAAATATAAGAAAGCTAAAGGAAAACTTATTGTATGAGAATCAACAGGTGACTGAGGGGTTGGAATTGACTGTTTAAGAGTATACAAATGGAGAATTTATATGTATTGTATAAAAATCGTTGATATTAGGAGGGGCGCTTCCAATTTAAAATGTACTTGACATTCAAATTCCATCATTGATCCTAAACACTTAAGAGCACTTCAAACAAGTACAAAATATTCATGGTAAACAAGAAAGAAAGTCGGTCAAGCCCGACTATAACATACTCTGTACCAAGAAAATTTGTATGTTGATCATAACTCGAAAACCGTTCATCCGATCTTCTTCATTTCTTTGGCGGATCGATAAGTTATCCTAATAACTAAATATGTCCAGAAGAAACAAGCCATCTATCTTCAAAACTGTGGGAGATATGACGTTTTTTCTAAATTGCGGGGGCGGGAGGGGGCCTGGCCAAAATTGAAAATAAACTTGATCTGCCTGCAGACATAAGAAGCATATGTCCCATACATGTCAAACCTCTATCTCTTACCAACTCTGAGATCTGTGCGTTCATACGGACAGACAGACAGACGGACATGGCTATATCGACTCGGCTGTTGATGCTGATCAAGAATCTATATACTTTATGGGGTCGGAGATGCTTCCTTCTGCATGTTACATACTTTTGCACAAACTTATAATACTCTATGTACCTACGGTACAGAGTATTAAAACTAAAGCGGTTCGATCTTGATATTGCAGATATCTTAAGTTAAAGTTTTAAAGATGCAAACACCAAGATGGTTTGCATGAAGTTCAGCAATTTTCAATCACTCCATAACAAAAGTCTTAGAACCAGTTGGGAATTTCAAGAACAGATTTGCTTAAAATATCTCTTAATTAATTAGCATACTTTTTTGGAGATTATATTGTGAGTATATTTTCAATTTTTTTTGTTTTAAGAACCTCCAAGATCAAAACGTGCGGGAAATTTTAGGAGCAAAGAAAGAATAATTCAATCCCGACCCGTTCCGTAGTTGGTAAAGTTTGCTAGTCATAAAATCTGTGATAGGAATTATCGGTGAGTATCAGCCATGCTCCCATTTTCGCTTTCGCAAAAATTTTGCGATTTTATCACCAAATCGTAAAAGTTGGTGCTCCGGCGACATCTGAGTCCGTGAAATGAAAAGTAAATGCAAAATATAGGTTGATGCACAAACAGACAGTCCACGGAAATATTTTTATTCAGTTCTCTAAGCTTTTTAGATTTGTTTTCGGACTCTCCCACTCAATTCGCACTAAGGCAATATTTTGAATCAATTATTTAATAGAGACACACAAAATTGAGCGAGATGGAAAACTGCTCACAATAACAACAATTTGCGATTTGGCCATGGTATGTATCGAAATATAACTATCGATAGCATGAGTTGTGGCGCTCAACAGCTGTTTTTGTTATGTGAAATGACACAAAACAAGTTGGGAATGGAATATTATCGATGACAAAAACTGGCGAATTTCGGAGCGCTCTAAACTGAAATCGTTGGAATTTGCTGAAATCGCAATTCGCAAAAATAAGTGAAAGCCGGAGCATGGCTGTATATGATATTTTCAGCGTAGAAAGAGTGTTTTTAGGGCAAAATACGGTTGTTCAGCCAGACTTTCATTTATAGTCTATGCATAAATATATTATACCATATATACCGATCTTGACGAAATTTTCACAGTATGTTCATGTCGTCTGTGAACCGGTTCGGTCATGGTTATTAACAGAACCATAACAGGAACTTTAACTTTTTAACATTATGTAAGCAGACAGTGATATTCCATAAGTTAAGGCCGAAGAGTATACAATGCTTTTGTAGCAAATATAAATTTGTTACATTTTATATATTATGATTGCATCGCGGGAGTATGCCACAGTATTTTAAAACCATTGATCTGTTCTAGCTGGCTATTAGTAGATATATTGTAAACAACATCCCGTTTTGTACAAGCATAAAAAGGCTGACTGACGAGTAGAACTCCCGGTTGGAGTATTTTTCCACCACTTTAAGCAGCCTCTGCTGAGGTTCGATTCGCACAGTTTTTGCTTTTGCCAATTAGTCTAAGTCTTACTCTCAATCAACGCAGAACATTGTTTTTCTTTAATTAATTTGAAGTTGTATTTTGCTTAGCACGTGTTCATTGAGACAAATTAATAACTCTGCGGAAAGAAGACTTAAAGTCTCCGGATCATCCTACTGTCTCTGTTCATATTTGAAGGTCCGGTACTGTTTTCCTTTGGCGCTTTTTACAACCCGATATTTCTGAAAATTTCAGAGTCTTTAGATATAGAAGTAATTCAAGGTGGAGGACGGGTTGGGGGTGCAGACAATAGGAGTATACGTACAAATTTTGATTTCTATAAGATCTAGGGGTACATACAGACAAACGGACGAATGAAGGGACTGGCGGAACTAGCCTTATCGATTCAGTTGCTACATACTATATGTACTTTATGAAATCACAGATGCTTTTTTCTGTAATTTTTATACTCTGTACCGAAGGTACATAGAGTATTATAAGTTTGTGCAAAAGTATGTAACATCCAGAAGTAAGCATCTCCGACCCCATAAAGTATATATATTCTTGATTAGCATCAACAGCCGAGTCGATATAGCCATGTCCGTGTGTCCGTCCGTCCGTCTGTCTGTCCGTCTGTCCGTATGAACGCACAGATCTCAGAGATGGTAAGAGATAGAGGTTTGACATGTATGGGACATATGCTTCTTATGTCTGCAGGCAGATCAAGTTTATTTTCAATTTTAGCCACGCCCCCTCCCGCCCCCGCAATTTAGAAAAAACGTCATATCTCCCACAGTTTTGAAGATAGACGGCTTGTTCCTTCTGGACATATTTAGTTATTTGGATAACTTATCGATCCACCAAAGGAATGAAGAAGATCGGATGAACGGTTTTCGAGTTATGATCAAAAGACAATTTTCATGGTACAGAGTATGTTATAGTCGGGCTTGACCGACTTTCTTTCTTGTTCTTTGTGGCTTCTAGGCTTACACCAACTACATACTACAGTCAGCATAAAGGAAGCATAGTGCTTGCCTAATAGAATCCATCAAGTCAACCAAGAGCTTCTCTTTATCATCTAGAGTTCTTGTCTGTTTCTTTCTCAGATTGTACGTGGGGCACTTCATTTGAGGAGTAGAGCTCTATCCTTATACCAAACATTCCTTTTACGACTTAGCTAATAAGCAACCCTTCATCATGGGTAAAATTACCTTGCTGAGTCCTTTTCGAGCCCCTTTGATGAGTAAAAAGTAGGAATGAAACACCTTTGGAAATAAAGCTATAAAATCCTTATATGTACAACTATACGAAGTCTAAAACACAAACAAAAATCAGTTATTCGTTTGTATTGACTTAATTAAGAGAAAAGGAAAAAAATTGGAGTAATTTCAAGAAGCATGATAGAACATTGATAGCTGAGAATATTTTAGAGGATGTATGCAGTCTAATGATACGCATTAATGGTTGCATTAGAAATACTGATTCACGTGTCTTATAGCGGTGAACCGACAATGTGTAGAGTTTCAACTAAAGAACGGGTTAAAAACAACTCTTCAACAAGAAGGCACAAATGCATCAATTATGGTCACAAAGCGAGTGCATTTTGAATCAGACCGAGGACTCGAATGTGATTAGATCACTATCAATCGTATTAAGTTTCCAAAAATTTGGGCTAGTTGGAAATAGATCAAGAGCACCAGCTGAAACCAATGTACCCTAAAGAGGGATCTGTTAAATCAATATATTATCGCCGGCGGAATGGAGACAGAGAAGGAACCACTTTTGCTGGTGGTCAACCGACTACATGTTTTCTTTTAAGGAAACTCAACAATTTGCATTGCATTTTTGTTTTAGAGCTGGGGCCGATTTCACGTCTTCACATGAGCTTATCTGATACATAGCAGCTATCTTCAAGATAAGAAACCTTTGAAAGCTTCTAGTAGAGTCAATGAAAGCTCGACGATGTGTAATTTGAAATAATTTTCGTGGGCGTATCTCGATGAATCTGTTTTGGTAAATGCTAAATAAAATTTCCTTATGTTAAATTACTTTCAGGTTGCTGGAAATAACTATTTTGGTCCTGTTTTGGGAAAACTACATAGATTTTAAGGACTCTCCCCAAACTCAGTGAATTGCACCATTTCTTAACTCTAAAACAAGAAAGAAAGTCGGTCAAGCCCGACTATAACATACTCTGTACCAAGAAAATTTGTCTTTTGAGCATAATTCGAAAACCGTTCATCCGATCTTCTTCATTTCTTTGGCGGATCGATAAGTTATCCTAATAACTAAATATGTCCAGAAGGAACAAGCCATCTATCTTCAAAACTGTGGGAGATATGACGTTTTTTCCATATTGCGGGGGCGGGAGGGGGCATGGCCAAAATTGAAAATAAACTTGATCTGCCTGCAGACATAAGAAGCATATGTCCCATACATGTCAAACCTCTATCTCTTACCATCTCTGAGATCTGTGAGTTCATACGGACAGACAGACAGACGGACAGACGGACATGGCTATATCGACTCGGCTGTTGATGCTGATCAAGAATATATATACTTTATGGGGTCGGAGATGCTTCCTTCTGGATGTTACATACTTTTGCACAAACTTATAATACTCTATGTACTTTCGGTACAGAGTATAATAAATTATCCCAAGCCATTCTCTGATTGTTTTAAGCTTGGATGTAATATAAAATTCACGAACAATGACTCTACTTTCTCACCTTTACTCTCTTCGATGGGATTACCAGTTTTTATAGTCAAATCATGATGTTATTTGCCGCAATCAGGTGAGCCTTAGTACGTTTTTGCTCCCCCTTTTTTTTGCATTTGACAAGCTGCGTGACCAAATTGTGCACATTATGGTTTGGCGCTTTGAGGCACGATTGACCCCGACAATCTGCATAACCCAGCTGCATTTGCTCCATCATCATCATCATCAGCATCAGCATCAGCATCAACACTATCGCAATTATGATCAAAGCCAGCGAAAGTGTTCGACTAAAAACCGCTTAATGTGTCCTCCCCAAAGAATCAACGCGGTGCTCTGGCAAACTCATTTTATTTACTGTGCGCGAATATTTTTCGCTGATTTTGCGCGTTTGCACCTGGCAAAAGTTTTACCCCCTAACCCGCACACACACACACACACAAGCTCCCACATTCTCTGGGGCAAGTCGGGCGCAGAAAATATCTTTAACGGAATCATTATCGCCCATTTTTGGTATGCGTTTGGCATTCGCAAATAGTTGAGACTGCAGCAGTTCCAATTCCTATGGAGGCTGCCGGAAAACAAACTTTTTGCATAATTTAACTTTAAAATATATTTTAAAGCCGATTATTGCGCAAGCAAGCGAACAAATTCCAAGGCAGGGGGGGAGAAGGGGCATAAATTTGATGAAACATTGCAGTGCAAGGCAATGCAATTAGTTGCTTTGAAAGATTTGTGGCGGCTGCTCGAGATTGGTTTGGGGAATTGCACAAAGTAAGGAAATAAATCAACGTAAACAAGGTTTGATTATGGGAAGTAAGCTAGGGACTGTGTTATCTTTTAGATGTGGTATAAAAACAGTTAAATGGCCATGATGGCACCTGCCTGGAGTAAAGTCCTTGCATGCCACAAATGAATTGCAAAGCAAATTAACTGCATGATTGTTGGCCCAAACAAATAGGCCACATGGAAATGCAAATTTAATTATCCAAAATATATATGCACAACCGAAGCCCCTGCGGGCTTAGGCCAAATGCTCATTTTCAATTTGCCCAACTCTTTTTTTTTATTTTCTTCTTTGTTTTTCCATTTGTATTTGTGTCTCCCACTTGGCATGGAAATTCCATCAGCACTAAATGCAAATGATACTTAAATATTCATTAGCTGTAGCGATATCCCACACACACACGCTGGCTAACAACTACCATTACACCTCGTCACTTGACAGGGCGACGAAAGGCATTCAATGTGAAATCCCTAGCAAAAGCTCAACTCCGTCTCTTTTACAAATGCAATTACAATTAGAATACGAGAGCGGGGAGCGGGGGGGGGAAGAGCGAGGGTTTTTGGCACTGACGCTAATTGCAAATTTATTGACTGCAATAAATGTCAGCAAGAGCTTCAACTTGCATTAAAATGACACAGTCTGGCTGCGGATTATTCCGGATCGCACCGACAATCCCCATGCGTTTGTGCGGTTGGAGAAAAAAAAGGGAGCAACCATTCCTGAATAAGCAAATATTCAAAATGTGTAGCCGGCGGCCGTGTAACTTCAACATCAAATGGCCACATTCAATTGGCTGGGGTCTCCCGCGCGCTCTCTCTGTGATTTACTTTTTGTACCAAAAGCAAGCCCCAAATCGTACAGAGAGTTAATTGCTAATTACTTGCCAAAACAATAACAAGGCAAATTAATTACAACCAAGCCAAATATTTGACCAATGCAGCAAAAGTAGCAAATAAAACAATCATATTTTAAAAACTTTGGCGGAAAAAAATGCACCAAGTCAATTGATTGCGATTTTTTTAAACGTTTCCACAACTCGCCCAAAACAACTATTCAACTCTGCATAAATAAAACATAAAACCAATAGCCACGCCTACCACGCCAAAGCACTTTTGTGCAGTTAAATTTTTAGCAAAAGTTTTCGCCAGTTGGAAATGGGTTAAAGTAAGTCGAGGAGAGTTTAAAACAAATGCACTGACCCATTTTGACTGAATGACTGTGTATTTTTCCAACTGATCGACGAAGGCTGCAAGTAGCCGCACCAACAAATATTGATTATTTGTTACATGTCCTTTTCAAGCATTGATCTTTGGGTTTGGAATAGGCTTGTTGATAATATATCAAAATATCAATACCCATATTCGCCCATATTCGACGGACCCATGTTTTTTTTAAAAAAATCAAAGAAAAAAATAAAAATTTGGCGGTTGGCAATCTTAATCATTTAATTTGTTCCAAGTAGATTTGTTTACATCAATTTTTGAATATGATATCTCTCAAATGGCCGCCTCTGGCGTTGATGGCGTATTGTGCCCTTTTTGCAGCATTTTCCATCGTTTTCGCCAACATTTCGGCCGGAATAGCGGCTATTTCTTCACGAATGTTGTCCTTGAGCTCTTCTACGGTCCTTGGCTTGTTAACGTAAACCTTTGACTTCAAATATCCCCACAAGAAGAAGTCAGTGGTGAAGGTGAAGTGAAGAAGGTGGCCAGTCCAAATCACCACTTTTCGACATCAAACGGCCCGGAAACAATTTCTTCAGAAAATCGATTGTTATGCGACTTGTGTGCGGTGGAGCGCCGTCTTGTTGAAACCAGAACTGCCTCATACGCTTTCGACGAATAATTGGCATCACAAAATTGGTCATCATGTCGCGATAACGCTCCTGGTTGATGGTAACAGCATGGCCATTTTCATTTTGGAAGAAAAACGGCCCAATGACCGTTTTCGCACTAACGCCGCACCAAACTGTGACTTTTTCGTCATGAAGAGGCACTTCTTGAATCTCCTGAGGATTTTCAGTGGCGTAAATACGGCAATTTTGCTTATTTACAGTCCCATTCAATGTGAAATTTTAATTTTGCAAAAGCACGTTGAGTTTTCACAATTGACTTGTTTTGTTGAATGTAAATTTCAACTATTTCAGAGCGCTCGCGTGGCGGGTATTGTTCCATGGTAAAAATCAGCTTGGACTGACGCTTCAAACGCGGTATGTCATTAAGCGATCTGACATCTCTGTCAAAAGTTATGGCGTTGCCAGATGGGTCCGTCGAATATGGACAACCCTGTAGATGGCCCGGCGAACTTCGTATCGCCTAACAATAAATTACTCTAGCGAATTAACTTATAAAAATGAGTACAAATTGCAAATTGTGCGGTGGTTGGCCAGGCACATCCAAGGCGTTTAAAAATTCGGTTGCATAGTTGGTGGCATCGTCCTCGTTTGTTACACAGTCGATCGATTTGAATGAATGCAGAATTCCAATGATCTGATTCTGAACTACAAAGTTTAAGTCATCCACATCTTTATTCTTAGCAGCTAAAATTGCTCGCTCACTCAACCATTCAAAATTTTTGTGGTTAGCTATGATGTTCGGGAATACAAAAATTCGGTGGAAATGCAATCAATCCGCTCGATTCATCGACAGGGACACGACCATTACCGATATTCAGCAATTGCTTGGAGAAGTCTTGAGCTGAATAGCTCCACAGACTGGATGATTTGAGGCAAGCGTTTATTCGATCGGCAGGAGTCGATCTTGGAAAGACTGGCAGTGCTTGGCGGAAATCGCCAGACAGTAAAATCATTGCTCCTCCAAAACATCTCGAGTTATTGCGCAGATCTTTTAATGTTGGGTCAATTGCTTCCAATGCGCGTTTGTGCGCCATTGTGCATTCGTCCCAAATGATGATTTTTGCCGATGCTAATACTTTGGCCATTGCCGAGTGTTTCGCAATGTTGCATGTCGGTTGTTCAATATTTTGAAGGTTTAACGGCAACTTTAACGCTGAATGAGCTGTACGACATCCTTCTAACAATGTGGTCGCTATTCCAGAAGAAGCAACTGCTACCGCAATGTCCGATCTCGCACGAACAGTGGCCAAAATCATTGACATGATGAATCCAAGAAAAATAAGCCACCGTTTCCATCACCAATTGCCTTCATTAATGTATCATAGACTTCCCTCTGTTGAGGGTCCAAGAGGGGTACATTTGTTTGAACTGATTGGAGTAGTTCATGTCGATCATTACCTAAAAAAAACATATATGTGTTCGAGAGGTACCCGAAAGAGTTGACTGATTCGGACCATATTTGTTATCAGCCTTCCTCTGTTCATGACGAATGTCTTTATAAAGTTTCATCCAAATCGGTTAAGTTTAGGTCAAGTTATGGTGCAAAAAAGCCGTGGATGGCAAATTACGCGATCCCTGTGTGACCTGCCAGAATCAGGTATAGATATAGACCACCTACGCTGTTACTACTACACTCACACGAAATTTCATCGAAATCGGTCCAGCCGTTCGGTAGGATTGAGGTATCAAAGCCATGTACGGAAGAATTTCTATGAACAAAACGGTTAAGGCCCGATTTCTCAAAGGTTCCGGTTAGCCAACCACCGGTCAGATTTGTTCGTCAAGATGACAAGCGGTTAAGTCATTTGCTTTTCTCAGCAGCAGTTTCGCCTGATATCGATAAATGACTATCGCTGCTTCAGTGTGACCATACTGTTTGACTAAACTAACGAGTACACAGCTGACTCGGTTTGGTTTGTTTGTTTTTTAATGCAATTGGTTGTTGCTGGTCATTGTTTTGCGTAAAAGTTGACTAAAATTCGATGTTCTGCCTCATCAAATTGCATTTCCATTGCGTGGAGTTGAACAATTCGATTGTTCATAAACATTTTGTGTTGCAGCAAACATTTCAATAAACAAAGCAAGTGTGCGGCCAGCTGTTTGTATATCGATCAAAATATGGATAATTTCATCGGGGCTGAGCTCGCGGTTAAAGTTGACCGGTGGATGAGCAGCGTTTAAGTTTGTTCCTCCGGTTACGCCACATAGATTATGAGACACTCAAATTCGGTTAAACTGCCTGTCAAGTTGACCAACCGTACTTTGAGAAATTGGGCCTAAGTGATCTAATGTTGGGGACTATTCATAGTATACTAGCTTAAACCTGCAGCTTCGCTCGCATTTGAGTTTGTGTAAGCATCTCCGACCCCCTTAATGGACTCTTTTTGCATTTAAGGACAATGAAATTTAAAAAAAAATCAGTTTTATTGGCGAGGCGGCTAGGTTAGAACTAAAAATTAAGCTATATCAAAATGCTAACTATCAGATCTGTGCTACATTTGCCGGTTTGTCAATTTATTCTAGCTCCGGCAAGCTATTTCGATTTCGGTTGTTGGGTTTACTTAAGCCCAGCGCTTACACATGCCTGAGTAGCTCAGTTGAGTCAGTTACAGAACCATTGGTTCAAAAACAAAAAAACAACAATGGTTTTAGTTTCAATTTGAGGTAACGTGTACTCATTGTTGATTTTTCGTCTAAAGGTTTGCATTCAGCACACCGTCATTTTGATTTCGTCACCATACTTATACGGGATGCTGGATACAGACCTTTAATCCTTAAAAATGGTGTTGAACCTGATTATACATATGAAATGCTTCAAAAGATTTAAACAACGGTTTTCCATCCAATTTTTCCAAAATTTTAAAGTCATTATTGATATTTAGTTGCTGTGGAAGTTGAAGTGGAAATGCCATTACTACTTTGAGTTTTTCGCGACTTTTGTGTCGCAGGGTTAAATAATGCCTAATAATTTCGATAGATACCTGAGCATTATTGTGGGAATAGGTCTGGCATCCCCGATCTGCAAAGCCTTGCCAGATCAGCGACGACTAGCAAGACGGCCAGCCGGACGCCAAAGAGAACTAGTTTGTGACGAAAATCAAAGCTGTACGGTTCTGCTGCTGCTCAATTAAGTCGAGAGACAAAACTTAAAGACGAGGACGATACTCCTAAAACTAAAGATTAAACTTGAAATTCATCAAACTAAAGAACACTTATCATTTTATTACACTTATTACCTTAAAATTACATTAAATTACATCGAAACTACAAATAAACATTACATTAACTTAACTACAGGGATTTACTAAGTTAATTATTACCCAGATCCCACATTATTGATCTTTCTCTAAGTATAAGAATGAATATCGGCATATTCAATGGAAGGATCAGTTCATGAGTGCTTCTAGTAGAATTGGAAGGAAGCCATGCTTGCTGTACCAGCTTCTCTATTTTAGAGTTGATTTTAGCGTGGCTAAAACCTTAAAAAGTATTCGGGCCTCTGGGTACGAAAATTTAAATTCAAGTAATTTTTTGACGATGCTTAAATTTAAGGTTCACAAGCTAGTAAGATTGTAGCTTAAAACATTGATGAGTTGTCCAAGCCTTTAAAATGTTCCATTCCAAATGCCATTGAACCTTTAATCGTACGTTTAGGATGATTCTTTGACTCTGTGGCACTGTGTCAAATCTAAGAATGACCATCATTTTTGTTAAGCTGAAATTAAACTTTGGGTTCCGAACACGTTCAGGTTTAGCTATTTTTGCACACTTGGTTCTACTTAAAGTTCAGTTCACAGCTTAAAGAAGTCGGGACTCTAGTCGTTTCAAACCGATTCGGTTCAAAACCGGTTTGCAGCCCGGGATTTTAGTATTGAACAGTCTCGTAGAGCTTGTAGTACTGTGATTATTAATAAATATAAGTGTTGGTAGCACTTTCGGTGTTTAGCACAAGGATATATTTAAGAATTTATGTGGTTTTTTTGCTTTGCCTTTAAAGAAGGCCTTTATTTACTAGTAAAGAAATATTCAACACTGATATGTACAAATAAATATCGTGACTGATGAAAAAAACTGTGAAATTGGTTCTAAAAAATATACTTCACAAAAATCAACATTTTCATCACGATATCTTCATACTCTTGTAAGAGTTTTGATGTCTTAAATACATTTGCACCATTATCGGTTGTCATCGAATATATCTGTTTAAGACCCAGACGAAATTTTCCCAAACACTTAAGGGGGTAGATGCACTCAGAAGCATAAAAAAAGGTCTATTTGAAAAAAATTATTTTTTACAGTAATTAAGTTTGTTTTACAAAATAATTTATACAGAGTTTTTATGCAATGCTTATACTTAACATTTATAAAAAAAAAACAAAAAAAATATATATTATTTATTAAAATATCGCCATATTGGTTGGATCCTCTCCCGCGAGTAGTGCTTCGCGGTGACCATCACAGCAGCCTTCTGGATCATCGTAATTCAAAAAACCAAGGTGAAACCTTTAGTTTAATAATAAATCCAGTCTTTAATCGAAGCTTTTTTTTTTTTGAAAATTCACAAAATGGTGGCACTTTGGAATCTGATTTTCGATAAAAAGTTAAATGTTAATTGTTTAAAAAATATACTAATTGCCAACAAATATCAATATCCTTGGATTAAAGACTAGTTCATAATGCCAAAAAGGTAATATTAAAATTTCATCAATATCCACCGAATGGTTTTCGAGTTATATTGAACACCGAATGAAAGAACACAGTTTTGAGAAAAACGCGTTTAAAGTTTTTTTAAAGTATATCTTGTTTAATTTTGGTGTTAAGTATCTAATTGAATGGAAAAAGTTACATTTTGCGTAATATAATCTGTTAAATCCGAATATCACATTTTTTTGCTGATAAGTTGAACATTTAATAGTTTAAATAATTTCTTTGAAAAATTTCATTTTTTTAAATTGATATTTTATTTTCGTATTATTCGTTTTATATACAAAATTTGTTTAAATTCAATATTCATCGAGTTATTAAACTTTGGAAAATTATTGCTAGAAAAATGTTCCATCTAGTCACAATCGAGAGGTTTAATGTTGCTTCAGTAATTACTAAATATCTTGAAAACTATTCATCGGATTGACTTGAAATTTTTGGAGAAAATTCTTAAAACATCAAAATTTAAGAAAATGAAAAAAATAACAAACTCGATTTTTCAAAAATTCTAAGTGCATCCACCCCCTTAAGCACCTCTTCCTTCATCACTCACGATATTTATTTACAGGGTTGTCCATATTCGACGGACCCATGTTTTTTTTTAAAAAATCAAAGAAAAAAATAAAAATTTGGCGGTTGGCAATCTTAATCATTTAATTTGTTCCAAGTAGATTTGTTTACATCAATTTTTGAATATGATATCTCTCAAATGGCCGCCTCTGGCGTTGATGGCGTATTGTGCCCTTTTTGCAGCATTTTCCATCGTTTTCGCCAACATTTCGGCCGGAATAGCGGCTATTTCTTCACGAATGTTGTCCTTGAGCTCTTCCACGGTCCTTGGCTTGTTTACGTAAACCTTTGACTTCAAATATCCCCACAAGAAGAAGTCAGGCGGCGTCAAATCGGGCGAACGCGGTGGCCAGTCCAAATCACCACTTTTCGACATCAAACGGCCCGGAAACAATTTCTTCAGAAAATCGATTGTTATGCGACTTGTGTGCGGTGGAGCGCCGTCTTGTTGAAACCAGAACTGCCTCATACGCTTTCGACGAATAATTGGCATCACAAAATTGGTCATCATGTCGCGATAACGCTCCTGGTTGATGGTAACAGCATGGCCATTTTCATTTTGGAAGAAAAACGGCCCAATGACCGTTTTCGCACTAACGCCGCACCAAACTGTGACTTTTTCGTCATGAAGAGGCACTTCTTGAATCTCCTGAGGATTTTCAGTGGCGTAAATACGGCAATTTTGCTTATTTACGGTTTTCTTATTCACATTTTTTAATTTTTTAAAAGCACGTTGAGTTTTCACAATTGACTTGTTCTGTTGAATGTAAATTTCAACTATTTCAGTGCGCTCGCGTGGCGTGTATTGTTCCATGGTAAAAATCTGCTTGGACTGACGCTTCAATCGCGGTATGTCATTAAGCGATCTGACATCTCTGTCAAAAGTTATGGCGTTGCCAGATGGGTCCGTCGAATATGGGCAACCCTGTATATATATCAGTGTTTGACTTTTTGTTCAATGATATTAATATGAGTGATATTTACGAACCCTGGTTTAAATGTTGTGTAAAATACTTTGAGTTGTTTGTGTCTATTGTGGTAAGTGATAGCAGTTGAAATAAACTGTGCATTTGCTAAGACCTACAAACTGGAAGTCGATTTGCGAGGTCTACGAAACTTTCTTAGAATTTCAGGTAGAGTTCGTTTATGCTCAAAAATCGACACACACATACAGCAAAATATTTTAGTTAATGTTCTTACTAGCCAAACTTTTACAAAATTTTCATTTGCTGATCTGGAGTTATAACTTGTTCTTCAGTTCAGCTTCGATTTAAGTTCAAAAAAAGGGCTGGACATTCTGACTCCTAAGCAGTTAGTAGACCTAATTTGTTTTGAATTTTTTTTTGTCTGAACTCATTGAAAATAATGTGGCTGAAGTCATAGCCCAAAATCTTGCATGTTCAGACCTTTAGTTGTTTGTAAAGCTTTATTTTTTTCTTGTTTTAGCTAATTTGTGTTGAATTTTCATAAAGATATTTGCAAAAGAGCTTGTACCTGTTCCAATGTAAAGCAATATAAATTCATAAAACAGTTTTCTGCGAATTTTTGACATTTGCCGAAAGCAACTTCCCATCTACTAAATCAAAGTCGGTCAGTCAATTAGCCAGGTTGAACTCTTTCACATGCTCTTACAGGGTATTTAATACTAGTTTTAACAGACGGATAACAAACTTAGTGCAGCTGCTCGATGGCCTGCACCAAATGGTACAAGGGACAACAGTCGCTTGGGAGCTTACTAAATATTTATGCGGCAACTTTGAGTCATTAAAATGCGCGACCGCCGAACCGAACCGAACCGAAATGATTTGTATTCGGACTCACAAACTGCTCACATTTCGACGTACAAATTGACTTGCCACACTGAAACACACACACTCACCTATACCATCGATTTGGTCAGACCGGGACGTTCGCTAATCCTGGAGATTTGCTTTTGTTTTGGCCATAAATCATAAAATACTTTTGGTCGGGCATATTAATAACCAAAAGACAGTCCATAGCTTGATTTATGCCTGGCTAGGGGTTTTCAATAACCTCCGCTTAAGGTAAGAAGCTTAGGGGCAAGCACAGGTGTCCACTTGGATTTATTCCTGTGGAAAAAAGATTATGCAGAAAAGGAAAATATAACGAATTGCCCACAAAATATGCGCACATTTAAATTCAGCCAAAAATGACCAACAAATTTATGCTGCATTACCCAAAAATTTCCACAAAAATAATTACAAAAGGCGAATGGGAGCGATTGTGTGTCGACACTGCGCGGCGTATACGTAATCTGCATTTTGCAACGCTTGCATGAGCAAAAAGCTATCGATTTAATTGGTGTTAAAATTTATGCGCCATCAAAAATGGCGTATGGCAGGTGCATTCTATTCAATCGAACTAAGGTTGGGCTCTCGGGCACCCATGGGTTGCGGCAAACATTTAAAAAATGTAACTCCTCATCAATAGCAAGCGGATGTTAAACAAGAATGTAGAAGAAGAACTCAATAAAATTGTTCGAACCAAAATTTAGCATTGGTTAAGGTTCCAAAAGTTAAGGTTCGTGGTCCCAAGCTATAAATAAATTGTGTGTTCCATTTTTCTAAAAATCACTTCAGACCTAAAAACGACGGCGGTGTTGTTGTATGAAACTAACAGCGGGGAGAGTATCTGTCACACTAAATACGGAGAGGCCAAGGGGACGCACACACATAAGGGCGACAGTCTGTTCTACGCTACCTGTCAATGTTTTTGCGCGCATGCTGCTTTGGAATTCCCAAACAGTTATGTGAACGCAGGCATGAAGAGGCGGCTGAGTTATTCACCGTTGATAGGCATTAATCGCTGATGAGAGAGAGTGATTTCTCTTGAATCAGCTGTTCAATCTACCATACTTTCAAGAACTTTTTTTGATAATTAGTGTTCTAAACTCTTTGTCACCATTGATTTGGCAACTTAGATTGAGTATGCGCTTATTCATATTAACTTATTTCCAGGGATGCAAACCACTCGAATATAAAGACAGGTTCGGTTCAGTGGTTCAGACAGTTTCTGAACCCCCGGTTCGGTTCATTACATGGTCTTTTGAGCTGACTGAACCGCGGTTCCGGTTCGGTTCAGTGGTTCACAAAGATACACTATGATTTCTATTGTCATGTGACTTTTGCACACTTTCAAATTTAATTCCTATAATCCATTTGAATATCTCTAAGATCCTTAGAAGATGTGCGGATTTAAAGGATTTGTCTATATGTTCCTTGAGGAACTATCTTCGAAAACAGAGAAAAGTGTAAAAACTCTCCTGGTTAGGATTGAATTAAGGTGAAGAAATATTACAGAAAATTCCAAATATTGTCCACTAGATGAAAGAATGTAGATTGATGGTATGTACAGGGTGCGCCATCTAAAGTGTCTTTATGGCAACACTGAATAAATATAAAAACAAACAACCGATTGCTATATGTTGATCTTGTTCCTTTAATTTGGTCCTGTACAATTTATTTCGACTACTTTTTGAACACAACATCAATCAAGTGGCCGCCTTTATTGGCCACAACAAAATGTGCCCTTTTTGCGGCATTTTCCATTCTTCAATGGTCTGTCGATCGCTGGCGTAAACCTTGCTTTTTAAATAGCCCCACAAAAAGAAGTCTGGGGCGGTCAAATCTGGAGATCTGGGTGGCCAGTCAATATCGCCTCTTTTGATACCGGCCCAAACAGTCACTTTTTGGTCGTGTAAAGGTATTTCATGGATGCGGTGCGGATTTTCCGTGCCCCATATGCGACAATTTTGCTTATTAACACCACCAGAAAGCGTGAAATAGGCCTCATCGGTCATCAAAATTTGTTAGCACAATTGAACGTTTATTTTCGATGAACAGCGTCACTATTTCGGCACGTTGTTTTGGTGTGAAGCGTTCCATGGTCAAAATTGTACTAGATTGATGTTTCCAAAACATGTCTAACAAAAGCAATCGGTTGGTAAATGTCAAAGTTATTCAGTGTTGCCATATCGACACTTTATATGGCGCACCCTGTACAGGGTTGTCCATATTCGACGGACCCATCTGGCAACGCCATAACTTTTGACAGAGATGTCAGATCGCTTAATGACATACCGCGTTTGAAGCGTCAGTCCAAGCAGATTTTTACCATGGAACAATACACGCCACGCAAGCGCTCTGAAATAGTTGAAATTTACATTCAACAGAACAAGTCAATTGTGAAAACTCATTATCATGTCCGATGAAGCACATTTCACATTGAATGGGACCGTAAATAAGCAAAATTGCCGTATTTACGCCACTGAAAATCCTCAGGAGATTCAAGAAGTGCCTCTTCATGACGAAAAAGTCACAGTTTGGTGCGGCGTTAGTGCGAAAACGGTCATTGGGCCGTTTTTCTTCCAAAATGAAAATGGCCATGCTGTTACCATCAACCAGGAGCGTTATCGCGACATGATGACCAATTTTGTGATGCCAATTATTCGTCGAAAGCGTATGAGGCAGTTCTGGTTTCAACAAGACGGCGCTCCACCGCACACAAGTCGCATAACAATCGATTTTCTGAAGAAATTGTTTCCGGGCCGTTTGATGTCGAAAAGTGGTGATTTGGACTGGCCACCGCGTTCGCCCGATTTGACGCCGCCTGACTTCTTCTTGTGGGGATATTTGAAGTCAAAGGTTTACGTAAACAAGCCAAGGACCGTGGAAGAGCTCAAGGACAACATTCGTGAAGAAATAGCCGCTATTCCGGCCGAAATGTTGGCGAAAACGATGGAAAATGCTGCAAAAAGGGCACAATACGCCATCAACGCCAGAGGCGGCCATTTGAGAGATATCATATTCAAAAATTGATGTAAACAAATCTACTTGGAACAAATTAAATGATTAAGATTGCCAACCGCCAAATTTTTATTTTTTTCTTTGATTTTTTAAAAAAAAACATGGGTCCGTCGAATATGGACAACCCTGTAAATAAATATCGTGAGTGATGAAGGAAGAGGTGCTTAAGGGGGTGGATGCACTTAGAATTTTTGAAAAATCGAGTTTGTTATTTTTTTCATTTTCTTAAATTTTGATGTTTTAAGAATTTTCTCCAAAAATTTCAAGTCAATCCGATGAATAGTTTTCAAGATATTTAGTAATTACTGAAGCAACATTAAACCTCTCGATTGTGACTAGATGGAACATTTTTCTAGCAATAATTTTCCAAAGTTTAATAACTCGATGAATATTGAATTTAAACAAATTTTGTATATAAAACGAATAATACGAAAATAAAATATCAATTTAAAAAAATGAAATTTTTCAAAGAAATTATTTAAACTATTAAATGTTCAACTTATCAGCAAAAAAATGTGATATTCGGATTTAACAGATTATATTACGCAAAATGTAACTTTTTCCATTCAATTAGATACTTAACACCAAAATTAAACAAGATATACTTTAAAAAAACTTTAAACGCGTTTTTCTCAAAACTGTGTTCTTTCATTCGGTGTTCAATATAACTCGAAAACCATTCGGTGGATATTGATGAAATTTTAATATTACCTTTTTGGCATTATGAACTAGTCTTTAATCCAAGGATATTGATATTTGTTGGCAATTAGTATATTTTTTAAACAATTAACATTTAACTTTTTATCGAAAATCAGATTCCAAAGTGCCACCATTTTGTGAATTTTCAAAAAAAAAAAAAAGCTTCGATTAAAGACTGGATTTATTATTAAACTAAAGGTTTCACCTTGGTTTTTTGAATTACGATGATCCAGAAGGCTGCTGTGATGGTCACCCCGAAGCACTACTCGCGGGAGAGGATCCAACCAATATGGCGATATTTTAATAAATAATATATATTTTTTTTGTTTTTTTTTTTATAAATGTTAAGTATAAGCATTGCATAAAAACTCTGTATAAATTATTTTGTAAAACAAACTTAATTACTGTAAAAAATAATTTTTTTCAAATAGACCTTTTTTTATGCTTCTGAGTGCATCTACCCCCTTAAGTGTTTGGGAAAATTTCGTCTGGGTCTTAAACAGATATATTCGATGACAACCGATAATGGTGCAAATGTATTTAAGACATCAAAACTCTTACAAGAGTATGAAGATATCGTGATGAAAATGTTGATTTTTGTGAATTATATTTTTTAGAACCAATTTCACAGTTTTTTTCATCAGTCACGATATTTATTTGTACATATCAGTGTTGAATATTTCTTTACTAGTAAATAAAGGCCTTCCTTAAAGGCAAAGCAAAAAAACCACATAAATTCTTAAAAAGATCCTTGTGCTAAACACCGAAAGTGCTACCAACACTTATATTTATTAATAATCACAGTACTACAAGCTCTACGAGACTGTTCAATACTAAAATCCCGGGCTGCAAGCCGGTTTTGAACCGAATCGGTTTGAAACGACTAGAGTCCCGACTTCTTTAAACTGTGAACTGAACTTTAAGTAGAACCAAGTGTGCAAAAATAGCTAAACCTGAACGTGTTCGGAACCCAAAGTTTAATTTCAGCTTAACAAAAATGATGGTCATTCTTAGATTTGACACAGTGCCACAGAGTCAAAGAATCATCCTAAACGTACGATTAAAGGTTCAATGGCATTTGGAATGAAACATTTTAAAGTTTCGGACAACTCATCAATATTTTAAGCTACAATCTTACTAGCTTGTGAACCTTAAATTTAAGCATCGTCAAACAATTACTTGAATTTAAATTTTCGTACCCAGAGGTCCGAATACTTTTTAAGGTTTTAGCCACGCTGAAATCCACTCTAAAATAGAGAAGCTGGTACAGCAAGCATGGCTTCCTTCCAATTCTACTAGAAGCACTCATGAACTGATCCTTCCATTGAATATGCCGATATTCATTCTTATACTTAGAGAAAGATCAATAATGTGGGATCTGGGTAATAATTAACTTAGTAAATCCCTGTAGTTAAGATAATGTAATGTTTATTTGTAGTTTCGATGTAATTTAATGTAATTTTAAGGTAATAAGTGTAATAAAATGATAAGTGTTCTTTAGTTTGATGAATTTCAAGTTTAATCTTTAGTTTTAGGAGTATCGTCCTCGTCTTTAAGTTTTGTCTCTCGACTTAATTGAGCAGCAGCAGAACCGTACAGCTTTGATTTTCGTCACAAACTAGTTCTCTTTGGCGTCCGGCTGGCCGTCTTGCTAGTCGTCGCTGATCTGGCAAGGCTTTGCAGATCGGGGATGCCAGACCTATTCCCACAATAATGCTCAGGTATCTATCGAAATTATTAGGCATTATTTAACCCTGAGACACAAAAGTCGCGAAAAACTCAAAGTAGTAATGGCATTTCCACTTCAACTTCCACAGCAACTAAATATCAATAATGACTTTAAAATTTTGGAAAAATTAGATGGAAAACCGTCGTTTAAATCTTTTGAAGCATTTCATATGTATAATCAGGTTCAACACCATTTTTAAAGATTAAAGGTCTGTATCCAGCATCCCGTATAAGTATGGTGACGAAATCAAAATGACGGTGTGCTGAATGCAAACCTTTAGACGAAAAATCAACAATGAGTACACGTTGCCTCAAATTGAAACTAAAACCATTGTTGTTTTTTTGTTTCATGAACCAATGGTTCTGTAACTGACTCAACTGAGCTACTCAGGCATGTGTAAGCGCTGGGCTTAAGTAAACCCAACAACCGAAATCGAAATAGCTTGCCGGAGCTAGAATAAATTGACAAACCGGCAAATGTAGCACAGATCTGATAGTTAACATTTTGATATAGCTTAATTTTTAGTTCTAACCTTGCCGCCTCGCCAATAAAACTGATTTTTTTTTTAATTTCATTGTCCTTCAATGCAAAAAGAGTCCATTAAGGGGGTCGGAGATGCTTACACAAACTCAAATGCGAGCGAAGCTGCAGGTTTAAGCTAGTATACTATGAATAGTCCCCAACATTAGATCACTTAGGCCCAATTTCTCAAAGTCCGGTTGGTCAACTTGACAGGCAGTTTAACCGAATTTGAGTGTCTCATAATCTATGTGGCGTAACCGGAGGAACAAACTTAAACGCTGCTCATCCACCGGTCAACTTTAACCGCGAGCTCAGCCCCGATGAAATTATCCATATTTTTATCGATATACAAACAGCTGGCCGCACACTTGCTTTGTTTATTGAAATGTTTGCTGCAACACAAAATGTTTATGAACAATCGAATTTTTCAACTCCACGCAATGGAAATGCAATTTGATGAGGCAGAACATCGAATTTTAGTCAACTTTTACGCAAAACAATGACCAGCAACAACCAATTGCATTAAAAAACAAACAAACCAAACCGAGTCAGTTGTGTACTCGTTAGTTTAGTCAAACAGTATGGTCACACTGAAGCAGCGATAGTCATTTATCGATATCAGGCGAAACTGCTGCTGAGAAAAGCAAATGACTTAACCGCTTGTCATCTTGACGAACAAATCTGACCGGTGGTTGGCTAACCGGAACCTTTGAGAAATCGGGCCTTAACCGTTTTGTTCATAGAAATTCTTCCGTACATGGCTTTGATACCTCAATCCTACCGAACGGCTGGACCGATTTCGATGAAATTTCGTGTGAGTGTAGTAGTAACAGCGTAGGTGGTTTATATCTATAGCTGATTCTGGTAGGTCACACAGGGATCGCGTAATTTGCCATCCACGGCTTTTTTGCACCATAACTTGACCTAAACTTAACCGATTTGGATGAAACTTTATAAAGACATTCGTCATGAATAGAGGAAGGCTGATAACAAATATGGTCCGAATCAGTCAACTCTTCCTTCAGCTCAAGACTTCTCCAAGCAATTGCTGAATATCGGTAATGGTCGTGTCCCTGTCGATGAATCGAGCGGATTGATTGCATTTCCACCGAATTTTTGCAATTTCGTCTCATCGAAAGACGAGCTCATCCAAAAAGTATTCCCGAACATCATTGCTAACCACAAAAATATCGAATGGTTGAGTGAGCGAGCAATTTTAGCTGCTAAAAATAAAGATGTGGATGACTTAAACTTTGTAGTTCAGAATCAGATCATTGGAATTCTGCATTCATTCAAATCGATCGACTGTGTAACAAACGAGGACGATGCCGCCACCAACTATGCAACAGAATTTTTAAACGCCTTGGATGTGCCTGGCCAACCACCGCACAATTTGCAATTTGTACTCATTTTTTTAAGTTAATTCACTAGAGTTATTTATTGTTAGATGGCCATCTAGTTTCAAAATAAAAGCTAGACTAAGCTGAAGTTAACAAATCAGTCAAATATCTGCAGCAACACGTCCAAATGATAAAAGCGGTTCGCTAAAGAGCGTTGCTTTTCTTTTGAAAATAAACTGTTGAAACCCTAAGTATTAGTTTCGCTGCTAATCAGCTCGTTTTGCTTAAAAGTTATGTTATTGCATTAAGCTGAACATTTCACATTTGTCTTATTATTTCTAAAGCTGGCCAAAACTGTAGCCACTGAGCATTTGGCTAGTCGAAGACATTTTCCGGGCTTCGGTATTTCCACTTGTTACTCGGTTTGTTGTTTTACTTTTTACTGCTTCTGTTGTCCGGTTTTTGGGGCTTTGTTATTACGGCTCTCAACTGGCATTTGTCGGTGTGGATACGGATTCAGTTGCCGGTGCCTTTGCTGGTGCTTGTTTATGATTGCAGCCAGCGGTTTGGCAGCAATTATTGCAGGAAATAAGACAGTGAAAAGGAGAGAGAGGGAGAGAGAGAGAGCGAGAAGGAGGCGGCTGCCTAATGCTTTAGGTTTTAGTGTCATTTGCAGTGTTGCTTTGTTTACCATCGAGCTGTGTGCAGTTGAGCATGAAATATGCTTCCAAGGAGCAGCCAAAAGTTGGACTACAGCTGGTGACTTTTTGCCAGGGGATTTGCTGTATGGGTTACGCTTAAGGACGAAGCGCACACACATTTCTGGCATATTTAACCTGCTGCCATTTGTTAAATTTATGCCCAATATCAACTGTTTCATTTACTTAGTCAACGCATTTGTTAAGTAGTAGAGGGGTGGGGGACTGGGTGGGGTTGGGCTGCGACTCAACCACTGCATTGCAGCTATAAATTGTTACAAAGTTTCAGCAATTAGGTAGAAATATGTTGTACAACTTTGGCTCTGTTAACCGCAGCGCCAGAGTCAGGCAACGGCAACGACAACAGCAGCAGCAGCAACAGCAACAAACAATGTGGCCAACAAAACTTGGCTACAAGCAAAATGAATGCGCTTGCATGTTTAAGCCAAATAATAAAAAAGAAATGGTTGTTGGCGGAATTTGTTAGAACCGATGGCCAAGCCATTTGTACCCAAGGAATGCAACAAAATACAAACAAATTAAAGGCCAGTTAGAAATCTTGATTTAATTGCAATATCTAATCGAAAAAAACGAACCAACAGAGCAAAAGAAGAAATCAAATAAATTCCACCACGCCAGCCATAAAAACAGATGATAATAAATTGTCATTTTGACCACAATAAATATAAATAAAATAAATTCAATGAAACAACAACAACAGCTCCCCCCCCCCGCCGCTAACCCCCGTCTCGGTGGAGTGCATAAGCTGCACAGAGCAGAAACAACTGAACAATTGTCATTGTCAACTCGTGTTGGCCAATAAATTGCATTATTAGAGCATACTTTTCAGGGCAAAGGGAAGCAAAACTATTTGTTAAACAATCAGCATTGTTCTCTCTCTGTGTGTGTGTGTGTGTGTGGAGGCAAATTGTCAACATAAATAAAATTAAATTAATGGAGTAGGGAGCATAGACACACTCGGAACGCCCGTCAGTCGGCTGTCAGAGTGACCATTTCATTTGATACAAACACAGGCTGCAGGCCACCCCTGACAAGTGGAAATTAAACACGCACCCAAACACACACACAATGCCCATTCCCGCCTTGGTTCAGCATTGAAATAAACGTGCACACAGCCACACCACAGCCCAGCCCAGCCCAGCCCAGCCCTCAACTTAAGACGCCATTTGCCATTTCTTTACTTTTTCTCTCCTTTGTCTGCAATTCAGTTTTCTTGTTGGTTTCTGTTGCCCCTTTTGTCTCACGCATAGGCGAGAAGAGATAAACGTTTGTGGTGCCACAAAGATGGCCAAGGTGTAGCCACACACTAAAAAAAATAAAAAGCTCTGCATAGAATAAAAGAGGCCGCAGAAGAGTGGTCGATTTTCTTGGGTGTAGAAACAGAATGGCACGAGAATTCGTCAGTCTTTATTTGTCTTGGTGCTAAAAAGTCAGATTTAAGATCATTTTATGTTGCTTTTGCCGATCAAAGATGACAATATATGCCAGGTGCTTCACAAACCATATTAACTCTATTTGGCTAGTCCTACTCAAGCCTTTTGAGCCCTTATGTTAGCAAATAGGGATCTTTCTGACTAGCAATTTTTCTAAGGGGAGACTCTTGGCTAGCTTATACCTGTAGCAAAGCAAGTCAAAGCTATTTCGTTAGTGTTTTGGATGTTAAGGCAATCAACTGATAGGCCGCACTTGAGTACCTGCTTGAGTAAGACTGCTTTTACACGCTGAAGCAAACTTCATAAAGTTCTCAGGTGAAAACGTTTTCATTTTGCCTTGAATATTTCGCCTACCAAGAGAACTTTATGAAGTTTGGTAAATAATTGATCAACATTAAATAAAACCTTCGCAACAATCTAATGGCTAGAAGCGATAGTTATCAGGGATGCAAGCCAGTTTTGAAACGAACTAAACCAAAGCTGAGAGAGCTGACCTAAACAAAAAAACACAAAAAGATGCGCACCGATTCAGTTTGATTGAAGTAAAGCGCCTAACTTACCTATCTGTTCCAATTCTGCCGAAATCCAGACCATTCGCTGACAATACCAGAGAAATCCCGATTTTTTTTTAACTGAGAACTGTAGTGGCCAAAGATTAAGGTAAAGATATTCTTAAATGTAAATATTCATACTGTCTGCTCGCGTTATAAATAGTAGTAGAAATAGTAGTGCATTAGCAAACGCAGCGAAAGAGCGCGAGTGTTAAATTCCAAAGTTAAACTCATCATATTGCACTCCAATTAGAATTTGACTCAAAAGTCCAATCACCAACTGTTCTTGCCATGAGTTTGAGTGATTATCAGTCAGATCATCCGATAATGCCGTTGGGATCTGACGCCTACGCACGCGGTATCCTATGTCTGCCGTTGGTGTGAGCAGAACAGAGATAGTTTAGTTAGGAAAGCTCAAGTCTGGTTAGCCCTTGCAGCAGTGAATAAGTTCTGAGTGGTTTAGTTTAAGATTTTGGTTGGAGTTAAGCGGACGTGTCGCTCAAGACCAACAAATAAAAGCAATTACATAACGTACATGTGCCACGACGATAATTTTAAAGTGAAAACTCTCTGCCTTTTCCTGGTTCGGAATCAATACAACCGTGTTTACCGCGTTTAGGAATACTTGCAAGGAGGTATATCTTGGTTTTACTTGTGTTTTGTGCTGAGTGGTTAAATATCGAATTTCTTTAATATAGCCCGTGTTGGGGTCACGTTTCCATAACCCAACCCGACCCCACCCAACCTTTTCTGTACTTGACGGGATCTCTTTCTATCCATTTGGGCCGAATAATCCAGAGCCAATTCATTGGGATCAGCAAGTGGATAAAATTGCTGCCCCTGGCGGCCACCGCCAACAACCAGCAGCCAGTGGGTGTTACGTAACCACAAAGTAGCTCCTGCTAGTTGGAGTTACATAACCATCCAGAGACCCAAACAGTTCTTGGCGAGGCTCATCGGTATCCATCTCTAAACATCTACGATATCCAAACCAACCAATTAGCCATATGATCTGAGTGAAGAGTAGCATTTGAGCCAAGAAAGATTATATTATGGCCGTCTAGTTAAAGCCGCACCTCAGCGAGCTTCCTATAAAATCTTGTTGTCACAGACGGCCAGTCTTGGTGCGGAATTCTTAATTTGTTAACAGTAAGCGGTCTCGTCCTACCGTCCACTATGAATGAGGCGCTCCCTTGTAATGGTTCAAGCCAACTTACATAGTCCATGTGTACCATAGTGACTCTCAAACTGTAATTATACTCTGTACCGTAGGTACATAGAGTATTATAAGTTTGTGCAAAAGTATGTAACATCCAGAAGGAAGCATCTCCGACCCCATAAAGTATATATATTCTTGATCAGCATCAACAGCCGAGTCGATATAGCCATGTCCGTCTGTCCGTATGAACGCACATATCTCAGAGATGGTAAGAGATAGAGGTTTGACATGTATGGGACATATGCTTTTTATGTCTGCAGGCAGATCAAGTTTATTTTCAATTTTGGCCACGCCCCCTCCCGCCCCCGCAATTTAGAAAAAACGTCATATCTCCCACAGTTTTGAAGATAGATGGCTTGTTCCTTCTGGACATATTTAGTTATTAGAATAACTTATCGATCCGCCGAAGGAATGAAGAAGATCGGATGAACGGTTTTCGAGTTATGATCAAAAGACAAAATTTCTTGGTACAGAGTATGTTATAGTCGGGCTTGACCGACTTTCTTTCTTGTTTTTATTTGCTTTATAATTCTGTTAGAACTATAAAATAATTACGATAGATATATTAAGCCATTTATGAAATTTGTTCAGATAACTAATATGGAGTGTTTGGATATCGAACGGGTATGAATTTGAAATTATAGTCCTAGTTAGCCATAAACTTATATCGATGTATGCAACCTTTATTCACAGCAACACTTGCCTGCGTCGTCTCTGAGCTCACCGACTACGAGGAGTAAGTTTTTGTAAACAATGCTGTAAGTTTCTTTAAAAACCTAACCAACCATACATCCATTAAGCATTAGTATTATTAAACCTGTTTATAATTTGTTTTGGGACAAGGCCATTGAAAAGCGCCTAGTGTTACATTTGAATACCTCGTTCGAGCACCCAAAACCATTTATTTAAATAGAGTTATCAACCTTGTATAATATTATCCCTTATTTGAAGTTAGCCTGAAAATGTTTATATACTTTGAATTCACCCTGAATCAATTAAATGAAATCTTGTAATTATTCTACCTGATCATGTTCTAACTTATTAATTTTCGCCCTTAGTAAAGTATGGGAGGTGCGGTCACAACATGAAAGTCTAGAACGAGTTGTAAAAGGGCGCAACAGCCTTGATCGGGCTAGAGACAAGGGGGCTTATGAACACCAAAGTCCCTGAACACGACAAAACTTAGTGGAGATCCCTATACTCCGTCAGAAATATAATTCATACTTTTGTTTTTACCCCGTCCATAATTTTTCAGTACTATTTATCTTAAAAATGTGCACTTAAATATTATGCTTGTGTGCGTTAGAGTATGTTAAGAGAGGGAAAGTAGAAAGAACCCCCGACACAAACCGGCGAGCTAGCAAGAGCATAGCTAGAAGTGCACGTATCGAAACCCCTTTATACTCAGCTAGTCGAACATCATCTAGATTCAGCAGCAGCCACTACAGAACAGCGGTCTTATTTCATGATCCTCCTGAACTTTTTCGGAGATGCGCTGGTAACATTTTGTGCTCAACTTGAAAACATTTTGAGCTCATTTTACAAACGTATGGGCTTATTTTAGAAACCACTTTGTTGTCTGTGCTCATCTGGGCAATATATTGGGATAAATTGTGGCTCAACTCGGACTCATCTTGGGAACGTCGCGCAGACATTTTGGGAAAAATGTTCAAACATTTTTAGCAACATTCTGGTTACATTACTTTGTAAAAGATTTTAAGACTTGTATGATATTCAAACTAGCAAGTTCTAGTCGGCTAGAGGTCATGCAATGCTTTCACATAACTCTAAATAAGGAGTCTGGTCAACGGGATAGAGGTTTTAAGAACCTTCCATTTGTATCTTCACATCATGCCAGCGTTGCTATAAATAGTTGGGAATTCCAAAGCAGCATAAGTTCAAAAACCGACACTAGAACACAAATGTAGGTTACACAAATTATGGTAATTTATTGGGAAAAGCTCACAGGGTTTTAAATGTTGAATTAAAGATAACGAATTGATATGGATAAACTATATAATGACATTATACTTAAATGTAACTAAATATGGACCGTGGACTTCACTTCATTACTGGCGAACGACTCAATGACGACTAACTGCAACTGCTCTGTCATTTAACCGATCAACTGACATTAGGGAGAGAGAGTGTACTGCAGACGAGACAGTTAGAGTTATTGTGTAAGCCAGAAGGGCACTTCACACTGTCCCCATATCCCCAATCCGACACAAATGGTTCATGATATCCGAACAACTGTTGGTTTTTGGTAGTGTGACCAGAGCGAGGAGACAAAGTTTTACCAAAACACTCTGCGTTCATGTTTTAAGATCTAATTTGCTTCTTTTAAAATGCCAACTTGATTTCTTGATGTGTCAGAGGTAAAAGCGAGAATTGAACACACAAATGCAAACATAACCAAAAACTTACAACAATTATTTGTAGCATTTCGCGAGGACGAACAAGTGGCGCTGATCAAAGTAGGCGCGCTGCAACCCATTTAAGGCAGTCTGGCCATTTAAATGCTTTTTGTTGCTTGCCGACAACTGACCCATTTGTGGCGGAAAATGCTTTTCGGGATGCTTCTCCCGTGGATGTTGGTTGCCATTTCCCCGAAATGCTAAAGCTCGCATGTACACAACACCCGAGCCGTTACCACCACAACCCATTATAGTGGTGCCTCCTCAGCCTGCCGGTCTGTCCACGCTAGCTGTGGTGGCTTCTTTTGCTCCCGACGCCCTTGTTGTGGCGATTCCGTGTGTTAGACCAGCCGCTACCAGCCAAATTTAAATCCGTATGCACCTAGTTGTTCCTTCACCTATACGCCGGCCGAGTATGCTTCTTCTCGAGTCGACTATGGAATAGCCCTAATGTACGACCAGGCAAATTCTAATCTTCTGATGCGATCATAAGTATAGCTTGTGTAGTTCTATTGCATCAGCAAAAAGAGATGGAACACTGATTCTTCCTACTTAAGCGCTTTCTGGTTGAAAAATCCGTAAGGAAACAGCTCTGATGATAATATTCTTAGCAACTGAGTACTGGGCTTTAGTTTTAGTATGAATATAGTTTTATCCGACTTTCGGTTGGATTAGCATGTGCCATTCGGCCACAAATCCGAATTGTTCAGTTGGGGATATTGATTCGATTGCACGGTGCTGCACAACTTACACAAAAAGGTAGATTCTAACAAGTGTTCGAAAGTACCGAGGTATTTGTACCAAGGTGAATACATAGATAAAACCTGAGGAGACTTACTACTGTGGGCAAAAAGTAAGTGAATTTGTTCGTAAAAATGAAAAATCTTTATTTATTCTTCTAAATCAATTTCATCCCCTTTAAAGTAATCCCCTCCCGATAAAATACACTTATGCCAACGTTTTTTCCAATCCTCGAAACATGCCAAATAGTCCCTTTCCGGTATAGCCATCAGCGCTTTCTTCGATTTTGCTTTTATCTCCTCAATCGACTCGAAACGCGTTCCCCGAAGTGGTCTCTTGAGTTTTGGGAATAGCCAGAAGTCACACGGAGCCAAATCAGGCGAATACGGTGGTTGCGGAACGATATGCGTCGAATTTTTGATGACTTTTTTGCAAAAAATTGAGAACTTTCGGTACCAAACGAGATTTGACTTTTCGTAGGCCCAAATGGTCTTTTAAAATGGTTTTCACAGATCCTTCTGATGTTCCGATCATATCAGTAAGGTCTCTAACAGTCAACCGACGATTTTTGCGCACTAATTCCTCCACTTCATTGACGTGTTGGTCATCTGTTGACGTCGATGGTCGTCCGGAGCGCTCCAAGTCATCCACACGTTCTCGACCCTCTTTGAAGTCTTTGTATAAACATTTTTTTGTGACATGGTAGAATCACCAAAGGCCTTCCGCAACATCCTCAACGTTTCCGCAGCCGAAATTTCATTCCGCAAACAAAATTTGATGGCACTTCTCTGCTCAGACATTGTAAAAATCGAAAAATGCACTCTTGGTCGTTTGGAAAACACAAGCGTAAATATATTACAGATAATGACATTCACATGAAATTTGGCACAGATGTCATCAACAGTCCTGCCAACTCAAGAAAAAAAAAACCTGCCCGAATTGTTAGGCCCGCGAAGTTTAAATTGACCCTTACACCTTACTATTTGCTCACAGTAGTAAACCTGAGGAGACTTAAATTCCTTGATCAACCCATCCTACTCAGCCTCTCGGAGCCATCCGAGCTAGAGATCCCAGCTCTACATAAGTCTATTCAGTACACACAATGAATCTGTATTGAAGATCACCCTTGAGTCTACCAGGGAATACTTATGTGGTATCGCTAAGTCACTCGACTTGTCGCTCAAATCTAATCGGACTTAAAGCTAACGAGAGCACAAGTTAAAGTCGGCCCTGCCCGACTTCGAAATACCCGTTACTCATGACAATTAGTGTTAAATAACCTCATGCGGCTCAGATAAGTATGCACCGATTTTTTAACTCTGCCAATTATTTTCCTATCTTTATGATAATTGTGTGAGATTGTAGATATTGGCCACGTACACTACACTGCCCATATCTGAGCTCAATATCTTAAAAAATGTTGGTGTTTTTTTTATGGCGGTGGCGGGAGCCACAGACCCCATAGAGTATATGTATTCTTGATCAGCATGAACAGCCGAGTCGATATCTGTCCGTCCGTCTGTCTGTCTGTTTGAATCTCACAGACTATAAGAGATAGAGCCACAAAGTTTTGCACGAAGGTAGACTTATGCTGTACGCAGATCACCCGTCCCCCTTTTATCCCCAAAAAACCTAGACCTCCTCTAGAAATCCTAGACCCAAACAACCGTCAGATTCACAATTTTCAAGTTGGAGCCTCGTGTTTTAGTATACAGGGTTGTCCATATTCGACGGACCCATCTGGCAACGCCATAACTTTTGACAGAGATGTCAGTTCGCTTAATGACATACCGCGTTTGAAGCGTCAGTCCAAGCAAATTTTTACCATGGAACAATACACGCCACGCGAGCGCTCTGAAATAGTTGAAATTTACATTCAACAGAACAAGTCAATTGTGAAAACTCAACGTGCTTTTAAAAAATTAAAATTTCACATTGAATGGGACCGTAAATAAGCAAAATTGCCGTATTTACGCCACTGAAAATCCTCAGGAGATTCAAGAAGTGCCTCTTCATGACGAAAAAGTCACAGTTTGGTGCGGCGTTAGTGCGAAAACGGTCATTGGGCCGTTTTCTTCCAAAATGAAAATGGCCATGCTGTTACCATCAACCAGGAGCGTTATCGCGACATGATGACCAATTTTGTGATGCCAATTATTCGTCGAAAGCGTATGAGGCAGTTCTGGTTTCAACAAGACGGCGCTCCACCGCACACAAGTCGCATAACAATCGATTTTCTGAAGAAATTGTTTCCGGGCCGTTTGATGTCGAAAAGTGGTGATTTGGACTGGCCACCGCGTTCGCCCGATTTGACGCCGCCTGACTTCTTCTTGTGGGGATATTTGAAGTCAAAGGTTTACGTTAACAAGCCAAGGACCGTAGAAGAGCTCAAGGACAACATTCGTGAAGAAATAGCCGCTATTCCGGCCGAAATGTTGGCGAAAACGATGGAAAATGCTGCAAAAAGGGTACAATACGCCATCAACGCCAGAGGCGGCCATTTGAGAGATATCATATTCAAAAATTTATGTAAACAAATCTACTTGGAACAAATTAAATGATTAAGATTGCCAACCGCCAAATTTTTATTTTTTTCTTTGATTTTTTAAAAAAAAACATGGGTCCGTCGAATATGGGCAACCCTGTATATACTGGGAATATACCGCGGAACTTGCAAGCTTTCATTTTCCAAATGAGAATTAGAGACGAAGATCGAACGGAATCGTCATAGTCTACTAAAAATTAAACTGCAAAAAATCTAAAAAATTAATTTTTGTGATCAAAAAATTCTAATTAGTCGCGTAATTAAAAAAAAAAGGGAGAACCGATTAGTGCAATGAGATGTCAAGAATGTTCTCCGCTACGTTGAGCAGCAGGTCAGGTTGAAATATGAAGGCGAGCAATCGAAGCCAATAAATTGCTATGCACATCGTATCCCAGAGAGCTCCTGAGACAGCAGTGAAAGCAGATGCGACCATCAGAACTTAATTGAAATACTTAAGGTTTTATCAAACGAGTTGGAATTTGCAATTTTTAGCATTTGAGCTTAGATTAATATTTGATAAACGGCAATTGTACACGCTTAAGAAGAAGATGTCACAAAAAAACACTACAAAATATGCTTTTTTAATGAATTTCAAGGTTTGGTATAATAAGAGTTAAGCTGGCGACATTTCAGTAAAGACTTACCATCAATTTCAAAGACTCCATCCAATCTAGGCATTATATTGTACACCCAAAGTTCATTATCAGAGAATCTTCTTTCAGCTTACATAATTCTAAAAGTTTTCTCGCTGAAGATACGCTAAGTCAAAGTGAATGAAGGAGGAATGAATGGTAACTTTAGTTTCAAAATTTCTTTAAGTGCATGCAAACCAAACAGATTGAGATGGGCGGCACACACACACACACACACACACGCATTGAAATACAAATGGCCTTGACATTTCTTATGCTTATCGTTGTCCGTGCAGGCGTTGAAATTGTAATTTGTGTAATCTCAGGTGGACCAGCAAGCAGAGCCAGAGTCGACGACAGCAAATAAAAGAGAGAAACTGAGAGTCTAACAAAGAAATAAAGGTGGCTCTGTGCGCGCGCGTGTGGGTGTGTGCGGCATGGCTCAATTTAAGCCCGCCTGGAAGTGGAAAACCACTTAACCCTCATGGCCTTGCTGTTGCTCGAATGTCTCTCGTTTGCCTAATTAACAGCCAGTGCCACATAATGCTAATCCAATGAGCAGCGTCTTGACATTTATATTACATTAAATTAATTTATTTATTTCATAACATATAAATTACGTTTAGAGCAAGAGATACAAGTCAACAAATGTTTGAACTAATTAGATTCCGGTGTTTTGGTTTTTTTTTTGGCATGGCATCTACATGTGACGTGAGTTGCCAAAGCCGCCATGACCCGACTGAGTGGCGCCCTTGTTGAAGCCCATTTGGAGATTGAGCTCACCCTCGTGGGCGCGCAGCTGCTCGTCGCTGAAGACGCGCTCGTTCTTGTCGGCCATTTTGGGACCCAGGGTGGGGCCAGTGAACTCGGGATGCTTTTGTGTCTATAAAACGATAACAATAAGACACACGACCAAGCCGCTTCCTTCTCTTCAACTTACAATGCGACCCAGAGCATACAGGGACAGTGTGACTTGTGGAATATTGCGACGCTCAAACAGATCGGCCGTTTGGAAGATCTCCTCCTCGGGCACGCCGTATTTCTTGACAGCCGCCTGGAAGCGTTGAATGTTCTCCATCAGCTGGAAGTTGGTGCCACGCTCCTGGATTTTCTTCACCGAGCCCGGCGCCAGTTTGTTGGCCAATTTGCACAGCCAAATGCCATCCTTCAAGATGTCCTCATACTGTCCGCTGGGCACTTTCTCGCCAATGACGGCAAAAACCCAGTTGAGCACCTCCTGTTCCTGTTCCTTGTTGCGGGGCTGCAATCGAATTGAATAGCATTTAACTAAAGCCAACAAATATAATACAAATAAAATTCCCCTTGTTTTTCCAATTAATTAACTTCGACTTTAACTGCGTGTGTCAGGCAGCCCAACGACTGTCGACGGTCGAAAGCCACTGAAATGCTTAATTGAATTTTACGTAAAGGCTGAAATTTCATTGTACACGCAGGAACTCGGGTTGAGAAGCGAAAAGTTGATTTAGTTGTGAGACAAGTTACAGCGAACAAGTTAAAGTCAGACAGAGCTTCCTGGTGGCAATTTGGAATATTTTAAAAACCAATTGAGTCTGGGAAGTTAAGGGAAATTCTAGTTCAGAATATCAGCTCTTAATGACTAACCCACCAAGCAATTGTTAAGCTATTGTCTTTCCTGAACTGTATCGGTTCGTTAAAGCATGGAGCAGAGATCATTAACAAAACGGGTTATGTTGGTGACAGGCTTGAAAAGATAAAACCAATGCTAAAATTTTCTAGATCTCTCTTTGAAATAGGAGGAGTCCCAAGTCAGAAATAAAAAAAGAAAATCCTAAAATATGCAGGTTATGGTTAAGGGTATAAGAAAACGGTTCACAGAGGCCAATGTTGTTCTAAAAACAGTCTATTTCAACCAATGTACCTGCATCGTTGCAACTCAAGTGCTCGGCACGTCCAAAAATAGATTAAATTAGAGAAAGGAACCTGCAGTTTAACGGAGAATTCTAAAGGCAACGTTTGGAAAACTTTTCAATGACCACACAGAAAAAAAGACGAGAATAAAAGTCAAGCTCAAAAAATGGATTTTATCTCGATGTTTGGATTGAAATTTTGAGCAAGCGTCTTACTACATCCGAGATATCCGAGAAAAAGTTAATCCTGTTCGTACTTAGAATGAGAAAATCCGGGATTGACCGACTTCTTACTGCGTTGAGGATTGATTTAATCCCGGATATCACGATTTCTATTGTGTAGATATTTAAAAGCTGGGTCAGGAAACTTTGCACAGCGGACACACACACTACCCGCTGCACCACGCACGGCCACTAGATTAGATTCGAACATACACTCGGGGAAAAAATAGAGAATTTCATACTTGGATCAAGAATTTTCGAGATTAATAGTTCGATAAGAGTGCAAATTCTCGATCCAAGAGAGAAACTCTTGATCCAAGTTTGAATTTTTGATCCTGGTTTTCTTGATCCAAGAGTTTTAATACTTAATCTAAGTACGACTCATTCTCATATCAATTAGAATAATTCTTGAATCAAGTGCTAAACATACTACTCAAATTCAAGATTGCTCATTCTTGAATAAGGAGCATATAGCATTGTCAAAAACCGAGAACGTTCTTTTTAGTATCAAGAGCTCATCAGATTCAAGAGTAAGATCGGTTACTCTTAAATCAAGAGCTCATTGTGTTTAAATTTATTTCATCGAATATTAGTTGTTAAACCATGAAGCAAGTTTAAGCCGGCTCGAGGAAAACACAACACCTCCAAGCAGCATCAGTCTTTGTCTGCCAACTCCCAGTCGAACAAGGGTCTCTCCATGCCAGTAATGGCATAACTGGTTGGGAATTCCAAAGCAAAATGAGTGCAAAAATAGCTTCACCACACACCCGTCTCACATGAAATACAAAACTGTATGAGCAGGCTCAACGCTATTCTCTCAAATATGCTTGATCTCCTCTCTTAGTTTCTTACCCTCACTCCCCTCGCCTAAAAGCACCAAGGTGAGAACGAATTAGTTATTCGTTCTACATTTTTCTGGGTGTACAACCCTTAAAAAAAGAACACATAAGAAGACTTCAGCAACGCAAATGTATATGTAACGCATTGGTTGGGAGCTCCCCAATAATGTACGGTGTAAGGTGATGCTCATAATCTGTTCAAAGAGTTTAGGAATTGTGGTTTGTTTTTCACTATCGTATCGATGGGCGAAGCAAATCTTTGTTGTACAATTAATTAATGTAAAATCCAAAGAATTTTATTTAAATTTTAAATGGGCGCGCAATGGCAATAAAGTTTATATTAAAATTACTCATACGACTCGTATACCAAATACAAAAATTTCCAACGAAAACTTAAGCTCATTTCATTTGTTGTCATTTTCTGAAATCAAAAAGGCAACTAAATTTTTTAGTGATATGGCAGAAGAGACTTCATTGTTTTTCGACGGCTTATTTCAACCAATTAATTTGCCAACGAAAGCGTATGTGCTATCTGTATTTATTTAAAGCATAAGTCATTAAAAAATTGGAAACATATTCCTATAAGACCCAAAAAACGAATCGTCATAGAACGAAAGAGCTATTCAGAAGGAAGAACACGGCTGTTGTTGCTGTTCAAGAATGTATATTTAGTACTATATGTCGGTCGGAGATGCTGTCTTCTAAGCGACTGAATTTGAGTATAGCATTTACAAGTTTATAAAAAGTTTTGGGTCAGTTTATGTCGCAAGTAGACAAAAAACCAAACAAACGTAGTTTTCTCATATTATTTTTCCAATTCGAATTGAATTTTATAAATAAAAACAAGAAAGAAAGTCGGTCAAGCCCGACTATAACATACTCTGTACCAAGAAATTTTGTCTTTTGATCATAACTCGAAAACCGTTCATCCGATCTTCTTCATTCCTTTGGCGGATCGATAAGTTATTCTAATAACTAAATATGTCCAGAAGGAACAAGCCATCTATCTTCAAAACTGTGAGAGATATGACGTTTTTTCTAAATTGCGGGGGCGGGAGGGGGCGTGGCCAAAATTGAAAATAAACTTGATCTGCCTGCAGACATAAGAAGAATATGTCCCATACACGTCAAACCTCTATCTCTTACCATCTCTGAGATCTGTGCGTTCATACGGACAGACAGACGGACAGACGGACATGGCTATATCGACTCGGCTGTTGATGCTGATCAAGAATATATATACTTTATGGGGTCGGAGATGCTTCCTTCTGGATGTTACATACTTTTGCACAAACTTATAATACTCTATGTACCTACGGTACAGAGTATAAAAATATATAGAATTAGGCAACACTGCGTATGAGTTATTCAAACAAACCTTAGATCCTTGGCGTGCCCCCTAAAACTCAAGTTTATCTACATTTGTGATTTTGTACGTCTATCAGAAAGGGGGGTGAGACCATGACCTTACAAATTTCGTACTCAGGAGGTCCGCTCTAATGTGCAGTGCATGCATCAGTTTATTCAACGAATATCAGGGCTGAAACTGTTGAAAAGTCTTAATTTTGTGTCTCTGTACTTAAAAACAAGATTATCTAATAAGGATCATTGGTATAATTTGTATTCTCAGTAATTTTAGAGTTCTGGAATTAAGCTCGGATATATAATAGGAGTCCAGCAATTTCGGTCTGCATTCAATTTTTAATTTGTTATACATTAAAGCCTCATTAAGGACCCTAAGGTCTATGTGTGACCCCATCTGGGGTCAGCCGGAACTACCTACCTACCTACCTATACATTAAAGCCTGTTTTCAGATTAACTGAAAATTATTTTCGTCACAGTGCTTCGTATGAATAGAAATCCATTGTACAGCTGTGAAAGCTTATTCAGATGAAGATTGTCACGAAAATAAAATTTATGTAACTTAAAACAGAAATTCAACACAGATGTGGATGCTGGTGATTTTTTTCGAAACTGAAACTTTATTAGCGATAAGGTCGAGTAAATTGAAAGATTGATAATTTCGGAAATCATACACTCTCTTTTATTAGTTGGCGCCTTAAGTTGCTTTAAATACTTATAAGCATTTGCATGATTTCAAACGCAGCCGTCGATTGCATTTAGATTTGAAATATAGTCAAAATAGCTCGGATTTTTCTTTTAACAACGCAAATGCATGGGACCAAAACAGAAGTGGTTTTCCAGGGAATCATTTGAATCGCCGACTACAACCCTGAGATACGTAACTAATTGTTGAACGTTGTGCACTTAAGCGCCTTAAAAAATGTCTTATTTTTATACAAAATCGATTTATAACTTATTCAAAATTAAATTTAAAGGATTCAACATGCACACAAAACTATTTAGGAAAATTTTTGAACATTTTTTCGTTTATTTTCGTAATTAAATATTATCGTAAAATTACTTTTTTTTTAGCTTTAAAAGACTCAATCCAAATTTAGTTGCCAATATGAAACTACCAAATATTTTTTTAGAAACTTAATTTAAAAAAATTATATAAAATAAAAAATATTTGCTTAAAATATTTTACATATATTTGAACGAAAATTCTCGGCTACAATATAAAATTTTGTGTACCTGTGAATCAAAGGAACCGCCAATAAATATGCAATCTATGTTTCTGGAAATTTTCACAAGAGTGTGTCCATGTATTTCAATTGGAATAACTTAGCTTAACAAAATCGTAAAATTATTTTGGACAGTTTGTTTTAAAGTGAAAAGGTAAGACTTTACGATAATATCAAGGAAAGTCAAAATAATAGAATCGATTTTTAAAAAAACCTTCAACTTTAGGCATAAAGTATGCAAAATCTAAAAGATATGGATCATTTCAAAAAACAGCACAACGAGCACAAGCAAAGATCGTTTAGAATCACCATCAACTCTTCAATATACCGAAAGAAGTATTTTCTTGTTCGTTTTCAACTAGAACTAGCTGTATAGTTCTTGCATTGCACACCCAAGCGCAGTTCAAAATGGTCTAACTTTGTTAAAAAAATTCAAACAACTGTAAGGAATATTTTATTTTGAAGCTAAGAAAGAAAACTTTAAGGTAATATTAAAGAAATGCCAGGGGAAATGTGTAAGTTTTTCCACAATACTTTCCAAAAATCTGTCTAAAGGGCTCAATTTAACAATAATCTAGAAGTGAATCCAGAAATTACAATTTCCGAAACGGGTTCCAGTTCAGCACACGAAAATTATATGGAATCATTACCAACCTTTCAGTAGTCTGAATCATTTTGCCAAGTGATTTTAACAAAACCACTTCCCCAGAGACCCAATTCTCAATTTAACACTGCAACTACAAAATTAAAGCAATTTCTTAACATAAATAACAAATGTTTTAAAAGTAAAAGTGCTAGTAAATGCGTCAAAGACAGAGAATACAAAACTTTGATTTCCTGTGCCAAAATTTTCATCTCAATTGAAATGAAATACAAGCCATTGGAATTTCCTGAATGAGTTTGTGGAATCCTCAACAAATGTGAAATATATAATGAAAGTCACGTACGAGGGGAAATACTTAATCCATTAATCGGTACAGACCCCTGCCACTGCCAAACAGCCCGACAAATGCAAAGCCAAATGAAATGGAAAATCAAGCGAAATCAGAGCAAACACATAAATAGAATTTCAATTAAAATTTCTGAGTTTTGCGTATTATTGTTTAATGAACAAAGTGGAGTTGAACGATTCGTATTTATATTTTATAATTAAATAAGCAATTATAGCAACTATTATAAATGTATCGTGCTTAAACAAATCAAGGAAAAGCGCAGTTGAAATTCATTAAATATTTAAATAGTCGATTAACCATATAAAACGCAATGGCTGTGTCTTTGAGCCACCCACTCGACACAAAAACCAAAAAAAACTCGCCAGCTGGCTGGTCATAAATCATTCTCATCTTTTGAGGGCACTTTGCTTTTTGCGTTTTTGTAAATTAAGAGTGAAAAAATAGTAAACTTTGATCCCGCGGAGGCGTTGGGAATGGCACAGTGTTGCAGTTGAGCAGTCGTAAATTTAAAGTTTTATTTTTATATCCGCTCAGCTATCTATCAATGTTAAGGACTGCTCGGAAATTAATTGAAAATGTGGGCAAAAACTTTTCAATTTGAAAATATGTTAATCCTCTCATAAATTCTCTTAATGGAAGACTGCATTTCATATGCATAAAAATACAACTAAATCAACATTTTATGTTCATTATAAATATTCAAAAGCCATTTTCGTCTCAGTTGCCATTGACACGGTTTAATTAATTCAGTTTTTCTGCAAGTGAAATCTGAAAATTGTTGACTTTATTGAATTTGTTTAGAATTTTCGGGTTGTGTTTATAAACTGTTGATTTAACAACAAAAGTCCAAACGAGCACACAAAATCTCATAAAAATCCACGAAAATTTAATGCAATTTTGCTGAGCCAAGGACACATCTGCCTTGGCCTTTATGCGGCAAGCGAACAGCTACAAAAAAAAACAGTAAAAACTGTAAAAACTTTTGATATGAAATGAATGATATAAAAATGCAAAACTTATTGTTGGCCTCAGCCTACCCCATGCCGCCACTCATTTCCGTGGCTTTTGGTTAATGTTGGCCCACAGCCAAATGACAAATTGAAATAAGAAGAAAAAAATGAGCGTTTATCTTTATGTTCAAATGAAAAAATTTTTATTTATGAGCGCAGCCGGAAAAAAGGCATAAACTGCTGACAAACAGAAAACAAAAAATTACAATTCAGGGTTATTTGAAGGTCGACCGAAAAAAACTGAAATAATGATTCTCACCTACAGGAATATCAGCAAATTATTGTTAAACGCCATTCATAAAGAAAACCAGCTGTCAACCAATTAATAATGAGAGCGAGAGCACAAACGAATCGGGATACCATCGACAGATCGCATCGCACTGCACAATTCATTAAAATCACCTCAGCTCATTGGCTGCCATTAAAGCGTGCCGAATTGTTTGCCCACCGAGCAAATATAAATATATATAAATAAATAAATTATACCAAACCGGAATGGATAAAGTTGCACACAAAGTTGTGCAAATTAAATTGTAAAAACACACAGGCACATTTTGTATTATTCGGTGTGCTTTTTTTTTTTGTTTGCTTTCGCTTATTATTATTATTATTGCACTTTGTAGGCAATTTGACATTTTGCGGACGCTTTGGTTTTCGGTGTGCCAAAAAATTTATTTGATTTCAACGCCTGGCCACAAATCAAATGACAGCTTAAATTTATAAACGCGTTTTGAAGATGAAAAAACAAAAACCACAATGCCCAAAAACAAAAGCGCCATAAATTAGCACTCGAGGGCTGGCTTTAATTCTTTTTCGTGTTCCGATTTGACCGTCTCTTTAAAGATGCTTTAATTCTTGCAAGGTTTTGTTTGATAAGTTCACCCGGTCTGTTGTTTAAGTTGAATTGAAGAATGAAATATGAGAGAAGAGGCTGTTGAAGCCTTAAAAAAAGTGGTCATCTATCGTTTGGCAAAAGTGGCCTTTCAGTATGAGTCCGGACTTTGAACTTAAGGCAAAACAAGTGTGAAAAGAGCTGAAACAGAATAATAATGATAATTATTATAAAAAAACCTACTTTTTGCATTTGGGACAACACTTGTTGGCCTAGGCTCAGAATCGTCAGACCAAAAAAGCAAAGTAAATTATACGTATTAATTTTGATAAAAGGCACTAATTCTCTCCATCAAACCGAAACCCGAAACATTTGTACCCTGTGTAGATATACGTAGATAATATATTATACGTGTCATACAAATATGTAGGTAAACGTACAAAAACTGATATAAAAATTTGGTATTAAGATGATATGAAATAAAATCCTAAAGTGAAACAAACTTTGATCAAATGTAAAAATATACTTTAATTTATATGGTCTTCATAGTAAATAATTATATGTGCATTTCTAATATTATTCCATTCTTATATTTTTTACTAGCTAAGTACCATTTGTAGCACGGGTCCTTTAGATTGTAAGAATCTAATTCTCATAGAAGCGTTTATATTCAAGATTTAACTCATTCAAACTTCTGTCAACGTACTGCGCATTGCACGTAAACGTCTATATATATTTAGGCGAACAAAAGAACCCAGCCTAACATTATAAAATTTAGTCCATTACCGTATTACCCTCACATTATAAGCCCACAGACAAATTTGATAAAAATAGCGCTAAATCAGGGCAGCAAACTTGTTTTACCGAACTGGTAAATCCGACTTAATATGTACTTTAAACCAAACCTTTTTAGAAATAAGTCCTCAACCTGTGCTGCTGCTAAAAATACAACGTAAAACAAGAAACAAAGTAGGTCAAGCCCGATTATAACATACTCTTTACCCACAAAATTATACGCTCAGCATAAATTTTGATGCTGCAGTAGCAGCTGAAAGCAGCGCTTGTCTTTTGATCATAACTCGACAATCGTTCATCCGATCTTCACCAATCCTTTGGCGGATCGATAAGTTATCCTGATAACTTAATATGTTCAGAAGGTACGAACTATCTATCTTTAAAACTGTGGGAGATATGCTGTTTTATCCAAATTGAGCAGGCGGGAAGGGGCGTGGCCAAAATTGAAAATAAACTTGATCTGCCTGCAGACATAAGAAGCATATGTCCCATACATGTCAAACCTCTATCTCTTACCATCTCTGAGATCTGTGCGTTCATACGGACAGACAGATGGACAGACGGACAGACGGACATGACGGACTTGACTCGGCTGTTGATGCTGATCAAGAATATATATACTTTATGGGGTCGGAGATGCTTCCCTCTGGCTGTTACATACTTTTGCACAAACCTAATATTAATATGCAAAATTGTTCCCAATATCTAGCGGTTTCTTCTGTAATATGTTCGGTTTTGAGACACCGAGTCTTTCAACAGGTGGAAAATTTCAAAAAAATATTTTGAAAAACTTTCAGTATAACTTATAAACCTCCCAGTCGGACCTGACACCACGAAATATGCACATATATCATACTTATTTTTCACCGAAAATGTAGTTCCAAGATGTAAAAAGTTCCATTCGCTTTTGTTAAGGCGTAAAACCTTCAAAAAATGCTTCCTTGAGAATGTGTTTTTGTTGTTGCTTTCAACGATCTTTGTTGTTGGTTACACATAACAAAAGAACAACCTAGAGAAGGGACGGTCTCAGGTAAAAGTGACTTTTCACCTTCTAAGCACATGAAAAAAGATTGGAGTGACAATTTCAAACAGATATTTCAACTTGTATCATACTACAAAAATACAGGTAGCGCCTTTTGCCCCGTAACAAGAAGTAAGAACAATGGCAATCTGTTGGGAATCACATTCTACAAAGTCAAACTGGGGTTATACCCATAAGCAAGAACCTAATATTGGTATTAATTTTCATTGACTACGAAATTCATTTTAACTTATCCAGGTCTGTGCAGTTAGAGACCAATCCGTTCATGACTTTCTAGAAGCGGGTATTAAGCACACAATGTGCACAAAATTAGATCGATTATTTGTTTAAATTCGATTTTATTTGCGTTTAAACAAGCTCGCACTTGACACAATAGTGTTATTGTTATACTAAAATAGTGTGGTATGCGATTAAAACTCCGTTTGTCTTGGTTGTATATAGAATGCGTATGCAGTATTTAAGGCTGCTTTCCAGAACAGACAAAATAATTGAAAGTCAATCGAAAATAAGCTTTGCCACATTTTGAATACAAAAGACTGATAGTCCTAACCTTGTTTGCGGGCGTATTCATAGCAAACAGTCAGGCTATCCTTGATCCAGGGCGACAATGTCTGCGCACCGATATAAAACTATTCTAATATATATTAGATTTTATAAAGGATCCACGAGATCGACCGCCATCGACGAGCGGAGCGTCAATATATTCCGGGTGCCCAGATAACTTTTAATGAGCGAATTCTTCAGCCAGCATATATCTTCGAAATTGGAAAGCCCAACAGCTATGCAAGGAATGAAATTTGTTGGAAATGTATTCCAAAATTGATCGAAAAATACAACGGCTCTGGATGAACAGTATATGCCGAAAAGCCTAAATACCGCAGAGGATGTTAATTAGTATTCTTCATTGAATTGGCAGAACAGCTGGTGTTACCTTACATGAACCGAACCCCGAACCGGAGATCCGAAATAATAAATTTCAGTCAGTCTTCCAATGTTAAAGCCAACCCTCGTACATGTGCAAAAGTACAAATTACCAATTGGCAAAAAAAATGAATTTTCCTTTGATTGGCGCAACAATTGTGGCATAATGCAATTATTTGGAATTGTTGTTCATGGCATAAATATTTGATGACAAAACATTGTTTTTAATTAGCAAAGTCCGCATAGGCTAATGAATGGCACACAAAAGAGGAACAATTAACAAAATTTAAACTATATCCTTAAATCAATTTCCATCAGTTTTGAAAGCCGTTTTGCATGTTGGTCAAACACATTTGGGTAATTTGTTTAGTATATTTTGACGATTAAAATATCAATTTGCTTAAAGTATTCGGAACAAGATTTTAATTTGATGGTATTTTAAGTGAGTAATAGCTTTGTTTTAAACATCAAAGCGGAGATAGCCATGAAAAGGGGTGTTTATGAAAATGCAGCATTAAATTAAGGCTGTTTTTTCATCTTCTAGACTTCAATTCACATTTCATTTCATTTTAATTTCCTCAACGAAAGTTGAAAGCCAAGTAAGAATGCGTGAGAAAGCCTACTCGATTACTCCACACAAGAGTAAACAGAAGAAGACTCAAAATTCATTATAAAAGATTCAGACTGACACAGCAGAAATTCGAGTAAGCTACAACAACAAAGCATACAGCTTTTGAAGATGTCACTAGAATTGTTACTATATTCAACACAACATTTCATTGAGTAAAGTTTTTCCTTTTCGGGCAACACAGAAAATGTTTGGTGGGTTTCTCCAGCACTTGCAACACTTACAGCCATTTTGTTTGTTTTTGTGTGTGTTTAGTAAAACTCGAATACGCGTCTTTCACGATCGAAATACAATTTTCAACTGACGCAAGTTGTTGAAACAGTTTTCCATTTAGCCTAAGCGCTCACCCCCCAAAACAAAAATCTCAAATAATTCACGAAAAATGTTGAAAATGTTTTTCGGTTGGACTAATGCCGAAGTCGGCGCCTCCGTCGACGTCAGCATGCACACAACCGATGCCAAAATCGCCAAAAATAAAGCCAATGTGGGCAGCAGCGGCGGAAACTCTCGATGACGTCACCCGAGTGGCAAGTGAACAGCCAGACAGACGTGTGCCGCGCGCCAAACGCCAAATCGATTCCCTTTCAATTTCATTTGGCAGAACAAATCTCAAGCTATTTGAAGCAATTTGCCAGCAATTATATTAAGTCAACGCCAAAAACAAACTTGTGTTTTATTTCATTTAATAAATTTCACTTGCTGCCAGCATTTCTCAATCTTCACGCTTCATTTCAAGCAAATTGCCATCTGAAGGTCGATGAAAATAATTCATTAGACTCGTCTCATTCAATTAAAACTTTTCATACAATTCCCAAAAAGTTTCTCATTTGTTTACTGCACTTTACGAGAACGTAATTAAATTATCTAGTTAGAAAAAAGCAACAAATAGAACAAACATTTCGATCAAGTTCAAGTTTAAGTGCTCCGGCATTGAAAGCAAACAAATGCCACCACCCCCTCGTTCACCTCATATAAACAAATATCTGACGATTCTTTTCACACCTGAAGTACATAAATCTGTTTCGGGCCTTGGCTGTCTGTTTGTTTTGGCCACCTATCTTTTTGGTCAATTGCATAAAATCAAATTAAATATTTATTCAAAGGTTTTTCTATACATAATGAAAATTTATGGATAAATGAACTTGTTACCCTGAACTATGAAAACAAAGAAAAAACGAAAAACAAATCAGAATCCACCTACGATGGAAATGTTCGGACGGACAGCAGAGCAGCTGCCAAGGCTGCAATCAAAATTAATTGAGCGACTCAGAGACTCGGTTCACTTTGTATGTGTGTGGTGTGTGTTTGGGTGTTTTTGTGTCTATGTCAAAGTGAAGGCGTTGGCGTGGGTGTTCTTTGGCCACAACGACCTACAGAATACAATTTGGGTGTACAAATATAAAAGAAAAGCTCACTCAACATATTTGTTGGCCATCGAAATTATTTGTGTAAAAAAGCAACAGATTTATGAGCACAAGATGAGGGACCAAATGGAGACATTTTTCAATTAACGAATTGTTAATGCTCTAGGAAAAAGTAAAATCAGTTATACACAGAAAACAAGAAGAAAGTCGGTCAAGCCCGACTATAACATACTCTGTACCAAGAAAATTTGTCTTTTGATCATAACTCGAAAACCGTTCATACGATCTTCTTCATTTCTTTGGCGGATCGATAAGTTATCCTAATAACTAAATATGTCCAGAAGGAACAAGCCATCTATCTTCAAAACTGTGGGAGATATGACGTTTTTTCTAAATTGCGGGGGCGGGAGGGGGCGTGGCCAAAATTGAAAATAAACTTGATCTGCCTGCAGACATAAAAATCATATGTCCCATACATGTCAAACCTCTATCTCTTACCATGTCTGAGATCTGTGCGTTCATACGGACAGACAGACGGACAGACGGACAGACGGACGGACGGACGGACAGACGGACAGACGGACAGACGGACATGGCTATATCGACTCGGCTGTTGATGCTGATCAAGAATATATATACTTTATGGGGTCGGAGATGCTTCCTTCTGGATGTTACATACTTTTGCACAAACTTATAATACTCTATGTACCTTCGGTACAGAGTATAAAAATATGGGGAGATAAAGTCAATCCCAAAAAAACATGATTTTATCTCGACATTCGGATTGAAATTTCAAGCAAAGGTCGTTCTAGAGCCGAGATATCCGAGATCAAGTCAATCCAATTCGTACTTGGAATGAGAAAGTCCGGGATTGACCGACTTCTGACATCGTTTGGGATTGATTTAATCCCGGATGGCTTGATTTTTTTTTTCTGTGTACATTAAAACTAAATTTGTATGATGTGGAAAGTTGTGTGCGCGTTGCTCGAAACATGCATTGAAAACCGATCAGTCAATTCTAATCATCGTAAACTCGACTCAAATTTAAATTCAACGGCAACCATCCTTGTTATAGTTAAGATCCTTGGCGTTGCCTCAGTTGTGCCCCTTGGGTAACCAACTACCTATACCTTTATATATTTAAAATTTGAAAGAGCTTTGTTCGGATGCTTCAAACTCGAAAACGAGCAGGATTGTTTGTAGTTGCTTCGCAAAAGCTAAGGAAAACAGAGAAGTTGAAAACTTATCCACATTTGGTATCATTATTCAGCAGAGGTCGCAATAATCGGTCTCTCTCGTGCTTGTTGTCAGAAAACAACCGCTCATTCACTGACACGATGCGTAACTGTTGCGAAAAAACACACAAACTTCGTTCTTCTTTGGCTTGCTCTTCGCTCAACCGCCGACCGCTTTTGGTCGCTCGCTCGGCTCAGTGTTCACTCGAGACCTTTTCGGTCGTAAAAGCTCGGCAAATGGTCTTTTGCGCATGTATGTATGCATGTGAGTTGCGCGTGTGGATAGCTAGGCGTGGATGGGCAAAACAAAAGAAATGCGGCGCACTGACTATTTATACATACGCATATGCACACAAATGAGCGCCATATCACCTTCTCCCTTCCTCTTTAATGCTTTGCCTGTGACGAAATTCTAAGGCAACAACATAAGGCAAACGCAACAACAAAAATAAAAACCTTTTTTGCTGACTTTTTCCTTGCTTCGCTCACTTACTGACTCTCAGTAGCTGAACAACAACCGGTTCTGTTCGCTTCGCGCGGTCAGTAAAAGACCGACTCGTGTGTTGCGCTCAACCCGAAACCGAAGAGCGAGAACACGAAAGAAACGAAAAAGAGGGTTGCTGGTCAGACACTGAGCGATGCCGTTTCATTTTTTTCGGTCTTTGTTGTGAGCAGACCGCGCAGAAAATTTTGGTTGAGCAGATTTTGCGACCTCTGTTATTCAGCTCAACTCAATAACTGTGCAACAAGTGGCGCAGTAGGCGGTCACATAATTAAGTAGCTTGAGCAAATGGGCGTTTCCATGAACGTGACCGTCGCACGCATTCAAATTTGTCTTAGTGTCGTGCAGTGTAAAGGCAGTCTAACTTATGATAGATGATGATATAGTTGATAAAATATGGAAATTTTTCATTTTCAATATAATTGCAACAAACTAATGCACTCTTACGGGACAAAATAAGAAGTGGTTTTCGCGGGTAACAATTTAAATGCCGATTACAGCGAATCCTCAGCCAATATTTTAGAGTGATTCATTTTAGAAAAATTTTAAAAACATTCTTTTATTCTCTTTTTCTTTTCAAAATTTAGTTTTAAGCCTATTTGCAGACGACATGTCAAACGGGACATATTTTTCCATCATGATATTTAGGTGGTATGTTTTATGATGCAAAGCAAAAGCAAACAGTTAATTGCAATTACTTTGTTTGTTTTGGTATCTTGTGCAATAATTTTGTACTCTTTGTACCCTCAGAAAGGTTTTAGTGAGACCATTTTTTTGAAATCAGTAGGCACTATTTCGATCCCGCCTCGGGACATCTAATGAAAAAGTTTGTACTCTTAAAATTTACACACCCGTGCACCTTCACTAGCTGTTGGCGCTAGCCAAACTCAACCGTTAGGACTCGTCGTTAAGCTTTAAGTCCCTTGCTCGTTTGCGAAAGTAAGAGTCACACATGCCGAGAGATTGAGACGAGTTGACTTGGCCCTTTCGGGCTGTATAAAGTATTTCTTGGGTCTTGGGCTCTACTCCCAGTAAGTCCGAAAAATTTTTATTTCTTTAATTGAATTATCTAAGGCAGGTGGGGTGTTGTACAAGGCGTAGGTCTCTGCGGACTTGGAGCAGGAATAATCGCACCTAGACTTGGAATGGGAATTGGACTTGGACTTGGTTTCTGGACTGGAGCTGGCCCTGGTACCTGGGCCCTGGACCCCTGGTATCTGGGTCTTGGACTCCTGGACCTCAAATTTTTTTTTTTTGAGTTTAAAATGTTCTCAAAAACTGAACATTTCAACTCACATCAAGATTTTGTGTTCTCAAAAAAAAGTTTTCGAAGTGAGAAATTGTTCTTGAAGTGAAGAAATCCGGTCATGATTAGTTTTTGACACCGAATGTTCTCACTTTGGGTCCAATGCTCTTATTTTTTTTCCCCTGTGTGCTTATTTAAAGCAACTTCATTTAAAATATCTGATGGCTGAAATGGCCTCCTCAGCCATATCCATATTAATTCACCCCGAATGCTTGTCGAAGCCATGCATCGCTGTGTGCAAGACTGATAGGCTTGTTGTTAGAATGTTGTCTAAGTGTTTATGGCCACATTTACTATGATTAGGTCATTGTCCCTCGCAAGCGGCTGATATTCGTGTGCGCTAAGATGCTGACGTTTCGCCTTCGAAGTTACAAGTTTAAGTAAGTGAGCCAAATATGGTCAGTCGTGACTTTTCTTCCCGCTCCCGCTTTCTTTCAACACTATTTCAAGTCTTTCAATCTTGACTTCGATTACTGGGACTAGTTCTGGTTAAGGATTCCGAATGCCTCGATTTTTTTCTCTCAGTGTACGGGTGAAAGTCGCCCTATACGAAAACTTTTAGAAGTTTCCAAAGCACAACTGATAGTGCCTAAAGCATACGGATTAAAAAGTTAAGAAGACTTCACGGGACGACTCATGATGAATTTGTCGTTATTTTCTTCACAATATACGGTCACATTTGAAAAATTGCTGTTTTTTAGCCGCGCTGTTGATAAAATGAAGCTGCTTTGAACGATGATGCAGTAGAAAATGGAAGAAAAATGGCACACAGAAAAAAAAAATTTTAAATCAATCCGAAATGTGATTGAAAACAGGGTAGTCCCGGAGCAGGCTTAAAGTGATCCTGTTTTTTGGGATTAAAAAAAAACCGTGGGTTAAAAATCAATCTTTTCCAGGATCAGATTAAGAACAGCTGGGATTACCCTGGGATTATCAGCCTCCAGATCGTCAGTTGCTGCACGTGCGGAGTCGTGTTGAATCACGCACGAGCACACACAAATTCATAAGCTTTTGGTACTTGTGGGCCATTTGATGACAGGTTAAGGGGGTCTTCTCATTGAGCAACTTTTTTTTTTGACTTTTTTTTGAAATTCGAAATACTTTAGAAGATACAGCCTTTTTTGTGAAGCAAGGTCTTCGTCAAAATGCGATTTGCTTAGTTTGGCTACTTTTTGAATGCAACGGATTGAAGCAACTACCGAACTTCGTTCAAAGCGTTCTTTTCAGATTCGCGTTCGCTGGCATTGCAGTCTGATATATGTAAGTATTTCACAAAAAAAAAATGTTTTATTGCCTAAAATTTTCTTTGAGTGTCTTCAAAATCACGTTTTTGAACTTCGAAGTCACTTTTCTCCAGTTCTATGGAACCGATTTTGATGAACCCAAATGCAATCGACGGAGAATTGTCGAATTTCTAAAACTGCATACTAAAATTTTTCATTTCAATTTGTTTTTGATGGAAAAAAACAACTTCAAACTTTAAACTCGTATATCTCGAAACCACGTTTTTCGAACTGGCGGCCATGATATCTCCAGTTCAACTGAACCGATTTTCATGAAACAAAGTGGAATCGACGCAGAATTGTCACCATTCTCGGGTGAACCTCGACCATAATTAGAAAAAATTTTTTACTATTTTTTTATTACACTAAACTACAAAAAAAAGCCCGAAATTGAAATTTTTTTTTGAATGGCCGCCATTTTGTCAAAAAAAATCACAAAATTAAGCTTGAGGTTCACCCGAGAATTACATCTATACTGATTATAACCCCGTTTTTTTTTTCATTTCAGACGCTCCGGAGACCCGGAATCGTGGCCGCCGTGACGACACCTTTTTTTTCACCACCAACATTGAAGTCTCATTACTTTTTGAACAGCCCACGTATCGAGGCAAAAAAAAATTTTTTATTTACTTTAAAAACCTTTGTAATACAATAAATAAAAAAAGTTTTCAATTATTCTTTGCGTTTTCAAATAAGAATTTTTTTAAAAAGGGTCCAAAAAACGGGTTTTGAATGAGAAGACCCCCTTAAAGACTTACATTTTTTCAGGTTTCTATTGCACTTAAATAGGTCACATCTACAGAAAAGCAGAGGAAGTTGATGTTGTAGATTTCTCATACATAGTCTCTGTGTCTGTCTGCTCAAATGCAAACATGTTGAATCAGGTACGAACCAAGTTTTGAACAAGGTCTATTTTGTTAGCTGTATTTAAAAACCTGAGGCTTGAACCGCCAGGAGCACACAACACGTGTTGTGTCGTGCATGTTCGTGTCACTTACTACAAATCGTACAGACTCACTCTCTGTGCAGGCAAATTCCATTCGCGTTTTCTGCTTGTTAACAATAATATTTAATTTCAAAATTTCCCCCCATCTTGTACACATATTTGAAGTATGCTTCTCAATAATTCTGTGCCTCAATTTTTGTGGCTGCCCCTCCCCAAATTGAGTGGAAAAGAGCAACAGACAAACAACTGTTGCTTATAAATAAGCAGGAATATTGAAAACGAAAAGAAAATTGGGCTTTAAAGCAAAACAACAAACGGAAGCAGAACTAAGCAGCTTTTTTCCCCCATCTACCCCCCGTCCCATAATTATGTTCAAGGCAAAACCACACACACACACACAAATTGAGGTCAATTATCTATAAGATACAATTTGTATCTCCTAATTCTAATGCTTCCGCTGCAGAGTTGTGTATCGACCAGATATTTTCGGATGGCCCGGCACTTAAGTAAGCTAATTAATTCTTCGGCCGTTTGCTGTTTGTGTTAGATTTCTACGAATTTCGTTGCTTTGCTCGAAACTTATTTATTTTTATTTAATCTTTCTGCATGATTTTCCAATTGAAAATGCCCCGAAGTCCATTTAGCAAAAGGGCACAAGCTCAGCAGTTTTATGTAAAATGTACTTTTTGGGGTCAGCATATTTTTCCAGCGATTACTTGTGCTTTATGTGGCCAAGCAGAAGAAGACGAAGAAGTGAGAAACAAAAACAGGGCATTCAAATGAGCCACCCAACACCATTTCTCTTCGCTATCTGCTGCTGACTTGTTTTTATGCCATTCATCGTTGCCCCCAACCCAGCGACTGGCTAAACAAACCATTTTCAATTTAAATCATTTTGCTTGGCGACCAGTGCAAAATATAGTTGAATAGATATTAAACTAAACGCCCCCTCCCCCCACCCCACCGCCATCAACCAAGAAAAATATACAAAAATAAAATGGCAGCAGCAGCGCCAAAAATATTCCAGCTGCGGGCATAAAATAGGCAACACGCAAACAATTTGCGATATAAGCTCATAAAAATGCAGAAACTGGAGTTTATTTTCTGCAGGTTTTAGTCGGTATCTGAGCATTTGAATTGCAGATTCGGCTCCTGCAACGTGTGCAGCATGTAAACCATTTCGTTATATCAGTTTTTGTTATAAGTAAACAATTTCAAAACTGAAATTTGCCACTCATTTCCGTTGGGCCCACACACACCCACACGCACAGAGATCCAGCCGTGCCAATTTTTGGCACTGGCCCACATTTAATGACAGCAGTTGGCATCTGTTTCACATCGTCACATCTGAGTTCGATAACTGGCCTGCATATACGAGTAGATGTGTACAAAAATATGAAGAATAAACGTGGCCATGTTTCCCCACTATTTATTTGGTAGCTAATTTTTCGCACAGCTTGTTTCATTTTGATGCCTTCTTGCGGACATTTGTTGTGTCCGAATCTGTCGGCAAATTCGAAGATTCATTTGTGTGTGTGTGTGTGTGCGTAATTAAATGTTTGTTTAGATGAGTTGATTTGCTATGGTTTAAATGAAGACGAATAGAAAATTATGATGCCTGTTTTTTTTTCGAATAAAGAGCAGACTTTTCCGATATTGTTGTGCAGCACAAAAAGAAAGGTTTTACAGGCTATTTGCAGTATAGATGCCGAACTGAGGGACGAATTTTAGCTCCTGCTACGTTATCGGTTTCAGAAAGTCTCGATAGGAGTGATACGATTAAGTTTTATAGTAAGAAGCTGGTATATATTATATCATTTCGTAAACCGATTGTAGATTGAATGAAAAATAAGGCAAGGACAGCTTTTAGCATTGTATGCTATTCTGGGAACTCGAAGAGAGACTTAGAAAATCATAACAATCATAAGTAATCCCCCTCCAGTGCTCGATGGTGGATAAGCAATCGAGTAAAACAATGGGCGTTTTCAGCAGATAAATCCGATTTACGATTACTGATTTACGATTGCTGATGATTCTCTGCTGAATGTCACTGACTGCAAAGTTAGGCTATTTTCTGGCTTTAGTACATTTCGTCAACTCATTTAATGCACAATTTTTAAGGGCTTTTGCCGCTGGCAGTTTGTCAGTCTGTTTTCAGTTTCATAGATTTTGTACGATTCCATCTCAGCAAACATGATTGTCATATTTACCAATCGAAATGTCCAATCATTGTATTCAGCAGGTAAAATCGGCAATCATAAATCAGTAATCGTTAATTGGATTTATCTGCTGAAAACGCCCAATGAGAACCATAAATTTCTCATCTACCTAATGTGCCAGATTAACTCTATAGCTCTATGTAAAAGATATAAAATCGATCCTTAGTATAATTACCAGGTATACACAGAGAAAAAAAGGATATGAAAAAGTATCCATTGGATGATTTCCCGTATCCACTTGGGAAGGATATGTCTTAAATATCCTTTTAATCATCCAACGGAGCTGAAAATCATCCAAAGCATATGAAAGAGGATCATCCTTGGGACGATTTTTCAGCTCCGTTGGATGATTAAAAGGATATTTAAGACAAAACCCTCCCAAATGAATCTTATTTGGATCTTTTTTTTTCTGTGTACAAGCCACTCGAAAATGATGATTAGTTCAGTCCAGTGGCTTGAACATCTTTAAAAAACTCCGTTTCGGTGCATTATATGGTTTCTAATCTAGAAATCATTACAATCGCTGGGTGTCAAAGATCTTATAGGAAGATCTAACCATGAAGTAAATTGCATACTCAGTAATGTAGTCTGATCAATAGTATACCATAAATTGTAGGAGATGTACAGGAACACACTTTTAAAATGGTGACATGGCATCCTTAGGAACTGCACCACATCGGTATCTCTAAGGATCAACTCGGTCAATGGCAGGATCCCTTTCCATCCCCTGTCCGTCAGCAAACCGCAATTTTTTCGAAATTCAAAATGAAATGAAAGTTCACAAATTTACAAGACTCTCTGTCTGAACTTATGCGATTTACGTTCAGAAAAAAAATATATAAAATCGGTTTTCATCTGCGAAAAGATTCATTAAACTATCAAATTGCACTCTATACATACATATAACTATTTTCATATCAATTCGACACTATTTAGACCTAAATATGTAAGCTCGATCATATCATCTTGATATTTTTTCAGATGAAGGCCGGTATGATACTTAACAAAATAGATATCATGATCCTTTTTTGCGTCTTTAAACTTTTGGATGGTGAACTGAACCGAACCGAGACGTTTTGTTTAGTGATTTTTGGTTCGGTTCAGCGCTTTCAAAAGGAATCCGGTTCGGCTTGTGGTTCGGTTAACATCGAAATTAGCGGTTCAGTTACGGTTTGGTTAGAAACGGCTTGCATTGCAGACAATTATCCCGGATAGTTACATATTTCGGGAATTTTTTGTAGAGAATGTAGTAGGATGGAGTAAGATAAGGTTAATTTATTCACGGCCACTGTGGTAGTAAGGTACTTTAATCTACCATATTCAATTATTACACTGTTATATCTATTATCTTATTATAATTGCTTTATCGATATAAATTCCAGCCGATAAGTATTGAATCACACAACGTTATTCATAAGTTCTAGCGATGTCGAATAAACCCAAGCCGACTCAGTCCCGATCGAAAATCGAACGAGATTAAAAGAGCGTGTTTTAAGTTCTGCTCCTAAGATTCAATTGTCTCCCAAAACAATTTTGACATGAAATGGATGTGTCGAAGATTTTCAAAATGATTCAATACAAATCACTATATCGTTAAACGAAAAAATCTCAGAATTGTTTGCAATAGTTTGTTTTAAAGTTTAAGAGAAATATTATACTATGCAATTACACCAAAGAGCGCTTAAACAATAGTATAGGTTCCCACAAAATGTGTATAAATAATGTCAAAATGGGCACTTAAGGTAACTTTAAGGTCTACATTTTTTTGAAATGTTGACGTGATGTTCCATTTCTGTCAATAGATTGCTGTTCAGCACACGAAAATATTCTAGAATGCATCATTATGACTTGACTTGTGATATTAAACTTCTAACAATTAACTAGCATGGGCTGGTAATAACTATATTTTGGTTATATCAGCTGTGCTCTTTCTATTAATCATCAAGTACGCATGATAGTCTCTGAGATCTACACAGACCGTCGGACCTCGACCTTCGCATTGAAATTTCAAGAAAGAGTCATACTGGATCCGATATCAAGTCAATCCTATTCGTACTTGGACAAACGAGTTCTGACAACGTTTGGGATTAACTTACAGATATTTAACCTGGTATTTGCTTAAACTGTACACTCAGAAAAGAAAGGCTACCGGCGTTCTAAACCAAACGGGATAGAATTTAAGCCATTTTGTATTAAATATTTCAAGTATTATTCGTTATTGAATGTATTTAAAATGAGTACGAAACATTCTACAGCCAAAATATGACTGATAATATTCTTCAAATGAGAACAAACGATCTTGAATCAAGAACATTATGCACTCACAGTAAGATAAAGTATTCAAGAAAAGCGAGTTCTCAAATAGACTCATAGTCAAGGCTGGAAAACCAAAAATATTTTCGGAGCTCTGGTAGCGGGTTCGAACCAAATTTTTCAAATGGTTCACGTTCAGAAATTTGAGGATCAAGGTTTTTGGGCAACGGTTTGGCGAACCTTGGATCAGCCCATGCTTCATACAAGTTTATATAGTAATCGACCTAAAAACGAAATAAGCTGTAAGGAAATTGTGTCGATTTCCGTACCAAAAGTGTTTTCACAGTAATGTTAAGCTCTTATTTTGTGAATAATTTGATAAGCTTTGGAGAAAAGGATCTTATAAAACAGAGGATTATATGGGTAGGGATTCTAATGGTAATTCTGAACATTTTTATAGATTGTAAGTCTCAGTGTTCTAGAACCATCAGGATAAGAGAAGAAGTTGCTAGGAAATAGGTCAAATTTTGTCATATCTTTAATTTTTGTTGAACCGAACCGAAATTATAGGTTCGGAACAGGTTCAGGTTCAGCTTTAGTACCTTAAGAGGTTCGGTTCGAGGTTCGGTTTACAGCAATCTGACAGTCGGAATGCCGGGTTCGAACCGGTTCGGTTCAAAACCGGTGTGCAGCCCTGCTCAGAGTTCTAGCTCCTCAAAGTTTGCAACTGAGAATGCCAATTATTTTTAAACGAGTCGGTTTTTAAATTCCCAACTTGTGCTAACACTTTTGTTATGGAGTGATAGTATATTTCTTAACTACAGTTCATCTTTGGTAGTGGCCCTTGGATATTTCTTAGATTCAATACAGAGACCTCGTTTAACAACAAAGTGGGAATAGCTATTGTATTGTATTGGCTCAATCCAAGAATATTTTGTACTTTTTTGAGACCCTCTTCTTTCTTTCTAGAATGTTTTTGGGCAGTCAAAAATATAAAATTCTGGTTTGCAAAACGGTACCTGAAACTTGATTTTGTACTTAAATCAAGTATTTAGGTACTTACCGTACTATTGACACCGTTTCTACTTAATTTAAATACAAAGATCTTGGCTGTTTTCTATCTAGAATCTAGGATCACGACCAACTCTACAATACATAACTGCACCTTGTTGCCCAGTGTTGTTCTACCCACAATTGGTTGCTTGTGTACAACAGCAACATTGAGTGAAATACGTCAGAGGGCAAACTATTTAGGCAGTTCACTTACATCCATCACCACCTAGAGAAGAGCAAGATACGGAGGCCCTTGACTTCGTACAAGCTATTCACAAGGAATGAAACCTGGCGCCTGGCTACTGAACGATGCAATAACCTTTCGGTTTAAGCTGTAGCTGGCCCTCGTTCAACCTTAAACGTATCAATATCTCTTTACTCACTTCTGGAGGGAGCTCTAACGGGTTACTGTCTCATTAGTAGACATGCAGCATGACATGAGGGTCGCTCACAACGACTACTGTAGAAGCTGCAAGTGTGGGGAAGCGGAGGAAACAGTACTGCATCTTTTATGCCAGTAGAAGAAGACTGAAGACACTTGGTCACCCCTTTTCTACTCAACCTTTATAAAGAATTTACCCAAGATCGAGATTTCGTCTCTACTTTTAGAGAACCAGCAGGTTTTATATAGGTAACCTACACTTTCAAGTCGTATCTAAGACAAGCAAAATTCTGAAATGTTATGGCACTTTCCTTCGCTTTCCTTTGCTGGCAGTTTTTAGTGTATTCAAAACTAGCTACATTCTAAAATTTGTGGCTCACTATCTTCAAGTCTCTGAGATCGACTTGGTTTTATGGTGTCCGCTGTGGATGCTGATGTATATAAAAACTTGACTTAAGCAGCCCAAGCAAAGCCAATCCCAGCTAAGCTAAGGCGAGTTTTGTGAGCTCATGTGTTTGGCCACATTTAAAAATCATTTAATTTTGCATAAAATGGAACAATATGTGTAAATATTTGGTTGCGAAATCTACTGACACGAGAGCATACAAACAAATCGAATAATGCTCAGTACACACACACGCACACACGCACGCACACTCGGATGCATTTATGTGAGCTTGTTTGTTTGTATGTAAATGCAAATGAAATTTTCTTGTCTCCATGGCAGGGCAAGTGCATTAAAACATGCATGAGCTCTGCTCCATCTTGGGCTTGGGCCAATGTACGAGTATGCGTGAGTGTGTGTGTCTGTGTGTGTGTGTAATCACTTTATTTTGCATATGTGAACGCAGTTAAGTGTATGAGCTGGTTTATACATATATGCATGTGTGCATGTGTGTGTGTGTGTGTGTGTGTGTGTGTGTGTGTGTGTGTGTAAGTAAATTGCAAAAATATTTTAAAGGTTGCCACAGCCAAGTCGCTCCACCAGCTACCCAGCTACCTAGCGAGCGACAAGTAAATGAAATAAAACTAAAGGCAGAAGACAGGACGAGCAGCATAAACTTGCTCAAGGATTTGTAAAATTTATCGTAGACATCATTATGCGACAATTTCTCTAGCTTACGGCCACCTCCCACGCCCACAGCAGCTGCCACATGCAACAAAATCGCATGTGTTTGCTTGTTGCCTTGCCATTTTTATTTTTTTATTTTGCATTTCACGTTTTACATGAACAAAATCATTTTTAAGGAAATGCAAAAATTCTGAAAAAGTGTAGAAAAAAACACAGCATGGAAAAACATGAACTGAATTATTCAAAACAAAAGCAAAGTTCCTGATGAACGTGGGATGATAAATGGAAACAAAATAGAGCAGGCGGAGGTTAGATATATTCTCAAACGGATTCTGTGATTTTCTTAATCAATTTCAGCTGCTTGCACTGCTTGCTCGAGTCAGAGTAGCGCGTAACTGCTTTGTTTGGGCAAATAGTATAGCATACTTTTTGGCAGGTTTTGGAAAGTGCTTAAAAGTGGGAAATTCTCAATATTCTAAGAGAGTCCTGTGATGAAATGAAATAAAATTTAAGAGGAAAAGAACCCAATGTGAACTAAAATTGACTTTAAGCACGCACTGCTTGCTTCTAAACTGCTCCAAAAGGGCCCCAAAAATTGTATTTCCAAGAAAAAGTGCAGAAATCTGATATTTTTAAGTGAACCAAGAAGCCCGTTCAAAGAGATACCATCCTTGGCATCCCACACACAACACTTACCTCCCACTCACCCCTCCCCTGCGCCCCAGCCCTTGCCGCACCACAAATCCCCAGCATCTGCTATACCAGTCTGCTTCTTCTGCTCGGCTACACACAAAAGCCAGCGGCGAACATCACAAAAACTGCAATCCAAATTTGATTCCAGCAACGGAATGGGCTGCAGGTCACTTGGAGGCTGTTTTGCAGCACCTAAAGGCAGACACACTCACACACACGCACACACACACAAAAATTGTTTCCAACAAGGCAATTAGCGTGCGATGTCAGCGGCTATGGCCCGATTCCCCGCTACCCGTGCAAAACAATCGAATCGGCGGTTGTGACATGCCGGCAAATGCGAAGAATTGCCAAAGGGCATTATCTACCCGACCCCCCGCTTGCAAAACATGCGTGTTTCCGCACTCACCTCAACCCACCCAAAAAAAAAAAAAATGCAAAAAAAAAGGGAAACTAAAATAGGTAAAGTCAGGGCAGAACGGATGCGGAAAATACGCCTGACCTGACCCGGAACAAGTGCGACCCTTTTTCGAATGCTCTTGGTTGGTTGTGCACAATTGTTGCACAATCATGACGAGGGCCAAGTGAAGTGTTCAGTTGAGCATTGAAAGCGGGCAAATGCGGGAATGCCTAATGTAAACCCAACAACCAGTCAATGGCAGAACGAAATTGTGTGGAATTATATAAGGTGGAGCCGGCAGGTGCGAACGGATCGCTGTGCAAGGGCAGACATAGCATTCTGGGTACTGAAACTTAGCTGGGGGGCTCAGCAATCGGAAGAGTCGGAGGTGTGACGTGAGTGGGGACTGGTAAGCTAATTATTCTTGACTGCCAAATCAAGTTTATTCTCAATTAATTCAGAACAAAAATAATCGTAAGGACAAAGGAGGTTAACACTGCTTGAATTAGGCTTGTTGATAATATATCAAAATATCAATATATCGATATTTTTTACAAAAACATAAATATTTATATCGAAATATTTTTTTTCCTGATATATCGCATATCGATATTATTTGGAAATATATTTTTTGATATTGTGGCTGGTCACACTACACTTAGAAATCTTAAAAAGAGAAGATGAGCGCGGCAAGCAGCTTTTACACAAACAAACTTCAGACTTGCGTCATGTGTTGAGAAGAATCAGTACACCCGGTGGCATGATATTTCACGTAAATAGTCTCTACATGACTTTTTTTGCATGATATTAGCCCTTAACATATCATGAAAAACTCACACGTTATTTTCTCAGGTATTTGTAAGGCTAAATGTCTGAAATTTCATTCGAAAACATGAAAAACTCAGGGGTTTGGCAGCGAACGTCTCATGTCTTCCCACCTACGATATACAAAGTAAGTACATCTGGAGTACTAAGAAAGTAAAGAACTCGAAGGCTGATGACGTCACCTAAACGGTAACGGTTAAAACCCCAAGGCTCAGGTTTTGTCATGCCTTGTTACGTGAAAAGTAAGCATGAGAAAGTACATTTTTCATGATGAAAAGTCCGACTGGGAAGCCTTTTTATTCTTATGCATTTGTATGTGTGTGTACATACTTTCCGCGAATTTCGTTGCTTTGTAAATAATTTTGGAGGTAAAATCATGTTACCAATATATAGTATGTCATTTTTCTAGAAAATTGAACTTTTTCATTGTTTAAAAAATTAAATGAAGTCTTTTAAGTTTTTTCTTGTATTCTTACTTTAACTATTCAACCTTAGGATCTCTGTTCTTTGATGGAAAAAAGTTTTTTGTTTTATTTTTAATTAATAAAAAGCTCAAAATAATTATAATGCATTTAAAGTTAATGTTATTTTGGGGGGTTTAAGGTTTTTATACTGAAATATAAAAATATCAAAAATATCAGATATATCGATATATTTTGGTGATAAATATTGCAAAAACCTGATGAAAACCTATAATAATCATCGATACGATATTTTTTACATATTTTCACAACCCTAGCTTGAATGCATTCCTTTGGTGACCTATGGATGGGCGAAAACAGCACCCTAAATCGCGACAGCATATAATTAGACTGCTGCTGGACTTCAGTGAGATTTGCAAACGAGAAAGGCTTCATGTTCTTAAATGTGAGAATCAAATGCAAGGTCTGAGAACAGAGAGAAAGATCGCCCTTGCTTTGATCGGGAAGAGCACATAGGGTGGTCCATCGAGTGTTTGGAATTTAAACTATTCATAATATGACTATAAAAACGTCAAATGTCATTCGGAAAGCGACTAATATTTAGTAAAATCTTTGACATTTACGAAATATGTCGCTATTCGCTTGAAGTAAGTTGGAAAAATATAAAAAACATCTTTCTAAAGTGGTGAGTCCTCGACTCAAACTGTGCGAAATTTGAAAAAATATTTAACCAAAAAAAATTGTTCCGAAAACTCAATTTGTGGACCAATTCGTGAAGCGAGCTCGTGTAACTGGAATGTTGGTGGATAAACCAACCCGGTGCACTCGACCCAAAACATTGCTGCGGTTGCTGAAAATGTGCGTGAACAACCATCTACGTCAACTCGCCATTGATCTCAACAATTGGACACTTCGCGCACTTCTTTGATGCGAATTTTGCTTAAAGACCTAGCAATGAAGCCATACAAAGTTCAATTGGTGCAGCAGTTAAAGTCAATTGACTAACCAAATCGTCTACAGTTTGCAAATTGGTCTGAAGATCGTTTGGCCGAAGATGGTGAATTTTACAGAAAAGTCATCTTTTCGGAGGCAGCACATCGCATATCGTCGTCGCTAACGCGTTATGTTAAGTGATGGGTTCTTCGAGGAAATTAAAGCGGAAGACTACGTGCAACGCGCGCCACAATCGATCTTTGGAGATGTGATTTGGCCGCCAAGAAGATGTGATCTGACTCCGACAGACTATTATCTTTGTTCTAGGGCTTCTTTGAGTTCTGATGTGCATCTCGCCAGTCATTGGTATCTCAGCCATCAATAGAACAGCGTGTATTCTGACCGTCAATTCCCACTACCCCCTCCCCCCCAAACACCACCCTCCTACTAGGCATCACAATGGGCCAAAAGGCCTCTGGGTGAACTCGGCCTCTGACGAGGAGCCAGCGTGTATTTTGGCTGGATCAAAGTCACAGCCCTTAAAGAAGAAAACGGCATTCGCCCTGTTCCAAAGTCAAGATTAGTTGCTCTAGCTCTTGTAGTCTCCAAAACCTGGGCGTTCAAACAGAGCCAGTTCTTTTGTCATCTTGTGATTTGGGGGTCTCGGCGCCTTCTAAGCTACAAATATTCGACCAAAAGAAATATACCGCATTCCATGGCACACAGAAAAATAAAATGATATGATCTGGTACTCAATGTTATATTATATCATATCATTAATAAGCCGATATGATAAAGTTACGAATGATCTGTTCGAAAATATCAATCTGATATTTTCGAGAATGTAAAATCTATATTAATAAGATTATATTGCTATTTCATAATGTCATTATGATACAACACATAAAAAACGAGAGCGTAAGTTAAAGTCGGCCCTGCCCGACTTCGAAATACCCGTTACTCAGCTCAGCTCGGATAAGTATGCAACTTTTTTTAACTCGGCCATTTATTATCCGATCCTTTTGAAAATTTGTGCGATTGTAGATATTGGCCACATAGACTACACTTTGGTTAAATGAGCTCGATATCTTAAAAATTGTGGGAGTGATTCAATATTTTTTATTGCGGGGGCGGGAGGGGGCGTGGCCAAAATTTGAAACAAACTTGATTTGCCTACAGACAATACCAGCTTACGTATGAAATTTGGTTGCTCTAGCTCTTCTAGTCTCTGAGATCTAGGTGTTCATACAGACGGACGGACGGACGGACGGACGGACAGACGGACATGGCTATATCGACTCGGCTGTTGATGCTGATGAAGAATATATATACTTTATGATATCGGAGATGCTTCCTTCTGCCTGTTACATACATTTGCACGACTTTAGTATACCCTTTTTACTCTACGAATAACGGGTATAAATATACTGTATATAGAACTCCACACTGTACTTTGAGTGGGTAAAGTACTATTGATAATTTTAGAGAATCAGAAAAACACTATTAAATGTTTTTTATAATTTAATTTACTTTACCTCTCCTTGACTGAGGATCGAACTCTGGACCTCTCGCTCTTAACAAGAATGAAATGGCGTCTTATCGGACAGCACCACGTGTGGACACGTGTGTGGCGACACGCCGCAGAGCCTACTTAAATAATTCGATACGTTGCCTGAAATTTCGAATCGAAACACCATTTGTCTCTTTCCATCTTCACATTTTTATATATACGTCTCTTTCTCTTTTTGGTTAAAATGAAATGTTTTAGTCTCGTAATGATATGAAAAAAAAGATATTTGCCAAAATATCAAATTAACCAGCCAAGATTAAATTGATATTGATATTTTTTTTTCTCTGTGCACCTTTTAATATTGGGTGTCAGTGGCTTACATAAGCTAAATACTGTACTATGGAAGAAGCTGCGGGAAATCACAAAACAATAAATGTATGTTATTTCTTACTTAAGGTCTTTTATTATATTGGCTTTTTTATAATCGAACTCTGATTCTTTAAGGCCGTTTTTAACATCTAAGGCCTTGTTTAGGTCCAAACATTTAGTTTTTATACTCTGTACCGTAGGTACACAGAGTATTATAAGTTTGTGCAAAAGTATGTAACAGGCAGAAGGAAGCATCTCCGACCCCATAAAGTATATATATTCTTTATCAGCATCAACAGCCGAGTCGATATAGCCATGTCCGTCTGTCCGTCCGTCTGTCCGTCCGTCTGTCTGTCTGTCTGTCTGTCCGTATGAACGCACAGATCTCAGAGATGGTAAGAGATAGAGGTTTGACATGTATGGGACATATGCTTCTTATGTCTGCAGGCAGATCAAGTTTATTTTCAATTTTGGCCACGCCCCCTCCCGCCCCCGCAATTTAGAAAAAACGTCATATCTCCCACAGTTTTGAAGATAGATGGCTTGTTCCTTCTGGACATATTTAGTTATTAGGATAACTTGTCGAAGAAGATCGGATGAACGGTTTTCGAGTTATGATCAAAAGACAAAATTTTCTTGGTACAGAGTATGTTATAGTCGGGCTTGACCGACTTTCTTTCTTGTTATAGTTGAAATACATCGCAAGACATCGTACAAGCTATTCCAACTTGTTATTCCTGGCCGCGTCAGTGTATGTCCCAAAATATGTTTGAGATGGCTTAAAAAACTGGAGCTTGAGCTCAAGCTTCCCTTTACTTGACAATTGCGGGCTAAGCACTTTATGCAGGCTGCCATGGCAACGTCCTCATAGGCCTCTACACTTAACGGCTGAAAAAATGTACCATCTAAAATGGTTAAACGTGCATCCGAGCTGGTTAACATAAATTAAATTAAATTAATTGTTGTACTTACTCAAGAACAAGCGCGTTATTCAGGATATTCTTTAGATTCTAATAGAAATTGTTTATGGTATTGTTATTATTTCTGACAATGACAGCAGGTTCAAATACAAAGAAAATATGTCAATAGAACAGTGTATATTACAGCAGGCAGAAGCCCAGTTATCCTGGATTCGGTTTTATGACAGGCCTAGAATCTATGCTATCGAATGATCAAATAGCTAAGCTCAGATGACAGATCTTCGATCAGCAATTGAAACTCGGCTATAATTCTGTTAAGCTTGAATCTTATTGGATGTTACTTTGGTCCGATGCTTCAACCTCAATGGCATCGGGCTCTCTTCAACAATAGCTCTGTTTTTTGTTTTGTTCTCCTCTACAATAGCCTTGCCTACCCCCATTAAACCATGCAAAAAAAAAACCGCACCACATTAGTAGCGGAACGCAAAGAGCCTGCCCACTGAGTGTCCTGTCCCAAGTCCACGCCCAGAGCAACCATAAAAACGTGCAAAATGAATCATTATAAATAACAATAAACGAGACGTAAGCCATATTTTAGGCATAATAGCTAATAAAACACACAGCAAAGTGGATGGGCAGCAGCAACGAAACCGAAATGTATATTTTAGACTTATAAAGGGAAAACATGGCTGGAAATCATGCAAGCCTAACGCAGCCAACGTGTCCATGTCCGACTACATTTCAAGTGATAAAGGAATGCCACAGAAAAAATGGACAACAGCCACAGCCGCCGACAAATGGAAATGGAGGAGCTTTTCATGGTGGCTTCACTCACCTTCGCTTGCTTGTGGCACGGTCAGCGGCTGTTGCTCGTATATTTCACGCTCGAGCGTCTTTGGGGTCACACAAATCCGATTTACATGCAAATAAATAAAATTCATGTCGAACTTCGAGTTGCAGACAATAAATTTTTGAGTGCGCTTCAGCAAACACCACAACCAAAAAAAAAAAGGGGACAGGACCAAAAAGAAACAGACTCCGAAAACCTTCTTGAACTGGCCAACCAAGCATACCCGTGGGGGTCACCCCCCTTTGAGCTGCTTTCATTTCACTTGTTTACTTACTCCCTCGCATTTGCGCTGGTTTGTTTTACTTCTGGCGGAGGACTACGCGCTGTGAAATTGTATTTATAATGAATCAAATGTGATATGCCGTTTTTCCACTTCCACGGGTTCGCATGGAAATTGTGTTGCCAAAGCCCGCTATGAAAAATTTACACAATGCCAACAATTTCAATAAACTCATCAAATTTCTTGAGCCTGGCGCAACAAATTTATGCGCTTAATTTGAGGGCAACGAAATGCGCAGCAGCAAATAATAAAATCATAAAAATGTCAAAATGTGAAACTACTCGCACAGAGTCTCCAGCTAAAAAAAGGAGCCGAGGCAAACAACGAGCCATAATAAACCAGACGATTACTTTTTCGCATACCCCTTGGCAGCGAGTGGCGTGTGGGAGCCGAAATTGAACACTCGCCGGCAACTAAATGAGAAAATTATTACAGTAAATAAGTTATATACAATGCCATTTATGTGTAGGGTAGTGCAGGAAGTATGCGACCCACGTGGGATATATATCAAATATCACCTGAGTGAGTCTTTATCGAGATCTTTTGTTGACTAGAAGTATTTCATTTCATGTGCGAACTAAAGAAATCCCAAAAAGACTTCTGAATCATTGGAAATAGGACTCGAAATCGAGTCGAAACAGATCAGAAAAACCGTGTTAAAAGTGGACCTACAGGCGATTAAAAGAAGACTCGAAAAAGAGTCGTACTTATTCTCAAAGTGTGATTTATTGAAATACTCCTAAAAAATACTAAAAAATTACTCAAAAATGAATCAAAACTGTTCAAAACAACGGATTAAAATCAGCTTCTCAAGATGATTCGCGGCTAGGGTACCATTTTCTCCCGACAAAAGTATAATATCTGATCAGAAGAAGAGCCTATTTTAATAAGACCGAGGACTCGAAAAAGACTCGAATGTGATCAAAAGTTTGAGAAAATGTTGGCTGGGTCGACTAAAAGAAGACTCTCAAATGATTCGAAACTGATCAGACGAACTGATTAAAAACAACTCTTCAAGACGAATCGCGGCTAGGGTACCATTTTCTCCCGAATAAAGTATCATTTATCAGCAGGAAACGAGCGCATGTATGACCATTCTAATCAGCCTTCGGACTCGAAAAAGACTCGATTACATAAAATGTTTGCTGGGTGGTACCCTATCCATGACTCTTCTTAAAGAGCCGTTTTCAACACTTTCTTTGATCAGTTTCTGATCAGCTTCGACTCATTTTCGTGTTAACTGAATGTTGTTTCAGGGCCGATCTTCTATATAGCTGCTATGTATCAGATAAAACTAGAATTTGCTCCGCTATTTTTAGTTTTATGTGACATGCCACCCAACATTTGGAAGATGATATACTACTGTGAGCAAAAAGTAAGGTGTAAGGGTCAATTTAAACTTCGCGGGCCTAACAATTCGGGCTAGTTCTTTTTTTCTTGAGTTGGCAGGACTGTTGATGACATCTGTGCCAAATTTCATGTGAATGTCATTATCAGTAATATATTTACGCTTGTGTTTTCCAAACGACCAAGAGTGCATTTTTCGATTTTTACAATGTCTGAGCAGAGAAGTGCCATCAAATTTTGTTTGCGGAATGAAATTTCGGCTGCGGAAACGTTGAGGATGTTGCGGAAGGCCTTTGGTGATTCTACCATGTCACAAAAAAATGTTTATAAGTGGTACAAAGACTTCAAAGAGGGTTGAGAACGTGTGGATGATTTGGAGCGCTCCGGACGACCATCAACGTCAACAGATGACCAACACGTCAATGAAGTGGAGGAATTAGTGCGCAAAAATCGTCGGTTGACTGTTAGAGACCTTACTGATATGATCGGAATATCAGAAGGATCTGTGAAAACCATTTTGAAAGACCATTTGGGCCTACGAAAAGTCAAATCTCGTTTGGTACCGAAAGTTCTCAATTTCTTGCAAAAAAGTCATCAAAAATTCGACGCATATCGTTCCGCAACCACCGTATTCGCCTGATTTGGCTCCGTGTGACTTCTGGCTATTCCCAAAACTCAAGAGACCACTTCGGGGAACGCGTTTCGAGTCGATTGAGGAGATAAAAGCAAAATCGAAGAAAGCGCTGATGGCTATACCGGAAAGGGACTATTTGGCATGTTTCGGGGATTGGAAAAAACGTTGGCATTAGTGTATTTTATCGGGAGGGGATTACTTTAAAGGGGATGAAATTGATTTAGAAGAATAAATAAAGATTTTTCATTCTACAAACAAATTCACCTTACTTTTTGCTCACAGTAGTATATAAAAACCACCCTGTTGAGTCTTTTTCGCATCCTTTTGATGATCCAAAAGATAAGCCTATCATATGCGATTAATTGAGACTCGAAAATGACTTATGAATATGCTCAAAATCTTATTTAGTGATACAAGACTAAAAAAAAGACTCTCAAATGACTCGAAAATGATTGGAAACTGATCAGAGAATGGGTTAAAAACGACTCTTCAGGAAGAGTCGCGGCTGGGGTACCAGTTTCTACCGACAAAAGTATAATTTACGAGCGTCTCTATGAATATATTAATCAGTTCTGGGATTCGAAAAAGTATCGAATGTGATCAAAAATAACAAAATGTTTGCTGGGATTGTACAAAATCATAATTTGAACGTATTCATGCGTATTTGTCCAGTCTCATTTAATCGCACATGATAGGCATTTCTTTTTAATCATCAAAAGGAGTCGCAAAAAAAACTCATCTAGGTGATTTTTGTGAAAATTATCTTCCAAATGTTGGGTGGGTTTATGACTCACTTGATCAGACCGAGGACTCGAAAAAGACTCGAATGAGAACATAAATTTGTGAGTTCTAAACATCTTTTATTTTGGTAAGCAAGATTTTTATGGGAGTAAAATATGATTTCAGTGACACGCGTCTAGTTTACATGTCATATTTGGTATTGATGTTGTAAAGAGCTTCAAGGTGGACGAGTATTGACTATCGAGGAGTTCAGAATCGGGTATTGAGTGTCAAGTACCTAGTGTGAAGTCATTTGCTATGAGTACGGAGTATCGAGTACCTGTAATCGAGTTCTTTGTTTTGAATTCTTTGTATGCAGTATGGAATATCGAGTACGTAGAATCGGTTATCGAATAATGGTTATCGAGTTTGGAGTCTAGCTTTTGGAGAATCGAGTACTAAGTATTGGCTAGTGTGTATCGTGTACTTGGTGTGAACTACCTAATGTTAAGTACTGAGTATCGAGTACTAAGTTCATATCGAGTACTAAGTATCGAATACTGAGTCTAAAATCGAGTTCTTAGTTTTGAGTACTAGTTAGTGAGAAAGTAGAATCAATTAGAGAGTACTGAGCTATAAGTATCGAGTACAGAGTAGCACATACACATTTTTCTCCAAACGCTGGATGCGAATGTGGTTAAAGCTATAGTACTATTATTTGACACTCAATACTCGTACTTGATACTCCATTCAAGAAATTCGGTACTCATATTTCAATAATAAGTATTTCATATTTAGTTTTCGACACTAATTTTTCGATGCTCACTATCCGATACTCAGTAGCCAATACTCAGTGTCTCAATACTCAATACTTGGTACTCCATATTCAGTTCTAGTTAACACACCACAAAAAATTCATAAATTATACTGTATACTCTGTAGTCGTTACTCATTTGTCGATGCTCAGTAGCCGATACTAAGTTATTTGTGACTCGGTACTCAATACTCAGTGCTCCCACTCGATCTTCCATACCGAAATTTTGTTAACAAAGCTAAAGGTAAAGTCTTTAAGATCCGGACCACCTTTCATATTTAATATCTTGAACATTTGAAGTGTGACCAGAATTTTTTCGAATTTTTCTCAAAAACTACTTTCCAGGGTAACTCCGGCTCTTGCATTCTGTCACATAAATTTGCCATACTTTGTGCTTGTTTTATTATTTTAGAGTGAGATGCAGAACGGAGAAAACGTTTCAGCTGTCATTATTGTTGTTCTATAGGTGAGGCGCTCTCGCTCTTTCGTGTCTCTCCCTCTCTCTCCTCAGTTGTGATGAGAATGTAAATTACCCGGAAAATGCGACATATATACGTTTACAGCAGCAGCAAGGACAACTAGCAAGGCTGCTAAGAAAGGGGCGTGGCTGGGCTGTTGCCACAAATGGCTGGCGCTGTCAACTAAAGTGTAAAAAAATGGCAAGTTGAACGCTGAAAGCAGCGGAAGTAGCAGCAACCGGGAGGAAAGGAGAGCAGTCGAGGTCGAGGTCTTGCTCCTGACAGGAGACAACAATGTAACATAATGGCGGTAACATTGAGTGCCTACATAAGTCCTTTTAATTTGAATATTTTACCAGCCCACCCTCCTCCTCGCCCTCCTCCCGCCCACCAATGTGCGTGATTTAGGACGGCATTGAGGAAAAAGTGTCGCCCGAATTGTGCCCGAAAATGTTGGAGCCTGCGAGTAAAGGACGTGAAAAAATCAACTGCAAATCTTAAGCACGTGTTGTAATTGCCAGCCACCCTCAACCGGAAACGGCACAATGGCAACAATGTGTCTTGGCGGCTGACAAAATGAAAAATTAAAGTTATCGCCGTGTCGTTTGGATTTTGGTTTCCCCACGTCTATCCATGACATAGAGTTTATCCTCAGATCAGATGAAACACACACACCCACACACACATCCTGGCCGTTAAGCCGCGTGTTGTCAGTGACATTAATGTGTGAGAAGGTGTGGGCCGTGTCGTTGACTCTGGGGATTAGACAAATCCCATGGCAAAAGAATAAACAATTTCAAGTCAAAGTATTAAATCTACCGAAATCGGCTTATTTCGAATGACCAAGATAATGCCAATGGCGCAGCATGTCAAACGAGTTTGGTTTTTTTCTGTTGTTGGCAATTGTGGGATTTTTATGTCAGAGGGAAGAAGTTTTCGGAGGAGCAGGCAGCTCTCAGTACTCTATTGACAAATCATCGATGCACAAGCTCCAGAGCAAAAACTTTGAACCATTTGGATGTAAGAAGAAAACCTTAAAGCACATTAAATCTGCTTGGACAATTATATATAACCAGCCTGTATTATAGCTTATAGCTATACGAAAGTTCACAGAATTGCGCCAAATTTAGCAGTTGTATTTGTACTTAAAATAAGTGAGAGGGGGGGAAATCTGGGTCTGGTCTGGGTGTCAGCAGCAGGAAAGCGATTCCGAGAAAGCAAAATGGTCGCTGATTCTCTGCTTAATATAAATTGCAATAAAGCCAGCAAAGGCCAAAGGAGGACATCGAAATTCGAGTGCACGTATGGAGGTGGGAAGGATTACAGGCTTATAAAATAAAAGCCGAACTTTTGCTTCAGAGAAGATAATAAACTTTCCCTTTTTCTCTGAAGCGGAATCATTTATCCAATTACAGAAAGTAAAGGAGATATTTGGACGAAAGAAGCTTGGAATGTGACGGCGAACATGAACTGTGTGATAGTCAAGTTGCAAAAAGGAGAGGGTTTTAACCATCTAAGATCTGAGAAATGGATTCTTTGCAGTTCCAATGCACATCGTTTGTCTTTTGTAAGTACCTTTCAGTGTCACAAACTCTTCAACTTTTAAGATTTATCATTTCGATTATAAGTATTTTGGTTAGAAACGGTGATTGTGTTGTGTGGTGGTCTGTGGTATCACTCCCATGCAATGTCAGAAGTCAGTCAATCATGGAAACCAATCCCGTGTATCTGCTGAGCAGGAGATTGATAGAACAAAATGTATCCTCATAAACTTAAAAACCCGACCCCTTCACTAGTTATTGGCGGCAGCTTTCAAGTAATTAGCCATGAATAAGCTTCTGAAACTTTGCAGTTCGGATTCGGGGTCAAACTGTAAGTCCCTTTCTCCCTCAAAAATTAGAAACTCACCAGCCAATAGATTTAGAAGAGCTCGGCTTGGCCCTTTGGACTGTGTAAAACCAAATGTTTATTTTTGTTACCCCAAAATAAGCTTACCGCAAGAGCGCCACGTGACTTATTCAGTGGAGCTGCCAAATAAATTCGTTCTCGAATCGATTTATCACGATTTTCCCTGAGTAAGAAACACTGATACCAGCAGCCAATCTCCCAACCTGAAATCCCAATCCGGGCTCCATCATTGACCACACTGCTGCAGCATAAAAACCCTCAGGTGCTGCCAACCGCTACCGTCATAATCGACAATGGTTCAAATGCATATGACACCCGGGACCTTATCGATCCCTGCGAGCCGGTGTCCCGGATCAATGCGTCCCTGGCACGCGCATTTAACTTGAAATGCGTCAAGATCGGGGCAGAAGAGGCTCCGGTCCAAAATAAGGAAGGAGTTCAGGTTGGAAGTCGTGCTTAAGGTCGATCCGGAGTTGCATCTTCGAACGCCGTCAGTTCCAATCGATCCACAAGTGAAGGATAACTATGCGCACATCTCCCTGTCGGACGAGACGTTTTATCGCCCAATTTTGACCATGGAACGCTTCACACCAAAACAACGTGCCGAAATAGTGACGCTGTTCACTACGCCGACGCCGACACTGAACCAGATTTTTGGAAACAAATTTTTATGACCGATGAGGCCCATTTCACGCTTTCTGGTGGTGTTAATAAGCAAAATTGTCGCATATGGGGCACGAAAAATTTACACCGCATCTGGGCATTTGGGCCGGCGTTTGCGCCAAAACCATCAAAACCGCAAAAAGGACACATTTTGTTGTGGCCAATAAAGGCGGCCACTTGATTGATGTTGTGTTCAAAAAGTAGTCGAAATAAATTGTACAGGACCAAATTAAAGGAACAAGATCAACATATAGCAATCGGTTGTTTGTTTTTATATTTATTCAGTGTTGCCATACCGACACTTTATATGGCGCACCCTGTACCTAGTCCCATATTCGACGGACCCATCTGGCAACGCCATAACTTTTGACAGAGATGTCAGATCGCTTAATGACATACCGCGTTTGAAGCGTCAGTCCAAGCAGATTTTTACCATGGAACAATACACGCCACGCGAGCGCTCTGAAATAGTTGAAATTTACATTCAACAGAACAAGTCAATTGTGAAAACTCAACGTGCTTTTATAAAATTAAAATTTCACATTGAATGGGACCGTAAATAAGCAAAATTGCCGTATTTACGCCACTGAAAATCCTCAGGAGATTCAAGAAGTGCCTCTTCATGACGAAGTCACAGTTTGGTGCGGCGTTAGTGCGAAAACGGTCATTGGGCCGTTTTTCTTCCAAAATGAAAATGGCCATGCTGTTACCATCAACCAGGAGCGTTATCGCGACATGATGACCAATTTTGTGATGCCAATTATTCGTCGAAAGCGTATGAGGCAGTTCTGGTTTCAACAAGACGGCGCTCCACCGCACACAAGTCGCATAACAATCGATTTTCTGAAGAAATTGTTTCCGGGCCGTTTGATGTCGAAAAGTGGTGATTTGGACTGGCCACCGCGTTCGCCCGATTTGACGCCGCCTGACTTCTTCTTGTGGGCATATTTGAAGTCAAAGGTTTACGTTAACAAGCCAAGGACCGTAGAAGAGCTCAAGGACAACATTCGTGAAGAAATAGCCGCTATTCCGGCCGAAATGTTGGCGAAAACGATGGAAAATGCTGCAAAAAGGGCACAATACGCCATCAACGCCAGAGGCGGCCATTTGAGAGATATCATATTCAAAAATTGATGTAAACAAATCTACTTGGAACAAATTAAATGATTAAGATTGCCAACCGCCAAATTTTTATTTTTTTCTTTGATTTTAAAAAAAAAAACATGGGTCCGTCGAATATGGGCAACCCTGTAGTTTGCAATTATATTGCAAGGGACCCATTCACATCGTCCCAAACTCATCGTAGAGATTTAAGCTTAGAATTAGAATTAGTTTTATGGTAATAAGTTGTATCGAGATGAATGAAACCTATCGAAATATATTGTCACTCTGAGAAACCAGTTGAAGTTAACAAGTCACGTTTAAATTCTTGTGCGGAGTTACCCTTACAAATTATAGTGAAAAGTCACCCCCGCTTTCTTTGGAAGAAGCCACCCCCCAACATTTCAGTTTTTGAGAATCAATTACAATTGACAAAAAGATTCATCACTAAATGCAGAAACGAATATGAGTCAAATTCGATAACTATTTTGATTTGGGATATATAATATTGATGTTCGCAAGGTTTTCAAGCAAAGTGTAATAAATAACACAAGTTTATTTAATCCTTTAAAAAGAACACACCCCATCATATAAAATGTGTTTACCAACGCAATTCTCAATCGAACTCTTTCTTGGGTTCTTGGTGTCATTTTGAAGCAGATTTAAATTTTCGGATTCAAGGACAGAAACTAGCTGAAATTACCAACTGCGATCTGCAACATTTTATCCAGGTTGGTCTACGGAGTCACTTTGTATGTTTTGCAAAGCATAAAACATTCTCTCGGACTGGCGCTCATAGTTAAAGCTAAGTAACTTCGATAAGTTTAGGAACCAATAAATGGAGAAGTTATTTTTCTTTGTATTTTTAGTTGCACAAATCAAAAACCTAAAAAGCCTCAAAACTTCAAGTATTACAAAACGAGACATAATTTCAGTATTAAAACTTGAAAAAGGAATTAAATTTGATTTACATTATTACAAATATGAATATTCTTATTCCTTTAAAAGCCGATTTGTCATCTTCTATAAATCTCCGGCACTGTTATTTGTTCCATATCTAGATGATATTTGACCTTAGCATTTAATTCAAACAAATTTATACAGCAATCTAAGTCGGCGTTTTCCTAAAAATGATGGAAAAAATCGTTTTCATAAGCCTAATATTCTCTACTATTCAGCGAGCTTTCTATATCCTTGCAGATAGTGTTATACACTTGTACAGATGTTTGTAACGCATGCACAGAGAAATCTAAGTAAGCTACACACTGCTTATCGACAGCAACTCTAATCAAAACGTAAGTTTGGCCAGTCAAATTTGCAACGATTAAATGTAGAAAACAGTAAGTTAAATGTTTCATGTAGAAAAACTACACGGAACATGTAAAATTACAAAAAAGTAAACGAGGCATTTAGAAAAGTTAAATGCTGCGAGGACAAAGACTAAGGGTACATGACATAACAAAATCAGCAAAATTCAAAGACCCTTTTTTCAATTGAAAGCCTATTTGCGCTTGTGCAAACTCTAGCTCAAAATCACTACTGAATTGTAATGGTTTTCGTTTAAAATACTGTTGCTCACACATGACATGTAGGTTGTCTACGCTAAGAAAATCTACACGAAACGTGTGGTCTCTAACTCGGTCATCGCTTGCCGCTTCCCTTTATTTGTGTGATTCGCAGCTATGCCGTGCCAGTGCTTGTTAGTCGTGTGAGCTGAGATGTCGCCATTTGTATTTTAATTTCCGGGACAAGGTAAGTGAGTTGTGAGTCCCAGATAAGGGGAATTTAAGCGGCATGTAGAAAAATACATGCCGAATGTAGTAATGAGCAAAGTAAATGCGTCGCGTAGAAAAGCTACAAAAGTGGTATAATGGGTAGAAAACATTTTCATTTACATTTACATTACATTTACATTTTCAAGTAGTATTTACATTTTTTGCTTAAGCTAGGTACGGAGAACATAAACAGTTTGGGCGCACGAAAAAGTCATTTATTGCGAGAGTGGATCGTAAAAACGAAATAGTGTGTAAAATAACCCACGAAAACAACCCACAACACTTAATATTATTGTGTTTCTCACTGACGGAAACACAAAAATCAGAAAAATTACTGTTCTCATTGTGCTTTATTTTTTTGAGAAATGCTTTTGTTTTTTTCTTGACTGCTAATTTTTGAGACAACAAATTATCTGTCCTTAAAAAACACTTTGAAAAGACACAGAAGCTCAAAGTGTTTTTTGTTGACAGTTAAAAGATAACAGAAAAACAAAAGAGTATGTCATTAAGTGGAATTATTCTATGAGTTACCATTTACTTAGTGGATTTGATTGGACAATGATATATACAAATTTTTCATTCACCAGTTTTTACATATTCACTGTACCAAAGGCAAACCACCAAGTATATTAACCTTGTTCAAGCGCATGTGACAGCCAACCAATATATTCTTGATCAGCATCGACAGCCGAGTCGATGTAGTCATGTCCTCCAGTCCGCATGTCTGTAGTTCGGTAAAACAATCACATCTCTGAGGTAGAATGACCTAGAAGACAACTCATATCTCCCACAGTTTTGCAAATAGATGGTTTGAACACTCTAGAGATATATAGTAATCTGCATTATTTCTTAATCCGTCACTTATTTCTTTTGTCTCAAAAATATGTGTCTTTGATCAACAGAAACACAAAAAAAAACGAAAATATGTGTTTCCAAAAAACAAGGCATTCTCTCTGTTGTGTGTGATATTTCATGGTGTCCCAAAATAACTGCTGTTTTTGTAACACTTCAACAGTTGGGTGGGATATTTTCGACCTCTGCACGTACCTGACTTTTCGACGACTCGAACTATAATAATGTGTCTGTTTCAAATAATTACTTTTCCGTATCAAATTAAAATTCTGAGGATCAAATTAGTGGCGGAAATATCAATTTAATACCCGCTAAGGATTATATTGATTCCAATAAAACGATACTGGTTTTAGTTTGAATTTGAGACAACGTGTATCATATTGATATCGACTCCAATTTGGTTGATTGTATGTGTGTGTACCCATTTAGCTTTACTGTATTAGTGAGAGATTTTTAGTGTTTTGTGTATCTTTTCGCTCTTATGCTTTGAAATTGAAATGAATTGTATGCAGATATTGTAAAACCCTTGTCAGATATTTTGCTTAAGGAATCTTAGTTTGAGTTTGACAAGAAAAAAACAACAACTAAAGGCTTTTGAAAGCTCGTCATGCATATTTTCTCTGATCTTCTGTTGTTTGTCCATTGTTTCCTTTAAAGGTTATTGATTGATACTCGAGGTGAGATGAGGTTTGTATATATCAAGGCTGCAAACCGGTCCGGAACCGAACCCCTGAGAACCGGTTCGGTTCGGGTTTTTTGGGGTTCGCGAACCGGACCATGAACCAGGCGGCTTACATCTTTGACTCCGCGAACCTGAACTCGAACCGGAAAGCTTTTTCGAAAAATGAGGTTAGGTTCACCAATTTAAGACACTTTTTCAACGATACTTACTACTTAGATTACTTTCTCGACAAACCTCGACAAACGTTATTCTGTTATGAACTGTGTACCATAATTGGCTGCTGTGTTCTTATACCCGAGATTTCAAACTTTGCTTACTTCTGACCAAAAACAATTTGCAAAGCATTACATTGCAGACATGCTAAAGCGCCAAAAAAATGCTTAATGAGAGTTTTCAAAATTTGACAATGAATGACTCAACGTCTGATTGCGAAGACGAGAAGATTATGAAAGCAATAAACAAATATCAAATAAAAAATCTGTGAATTATGTTATAGATTCCTTTGAAAATTGTCCAAGATCACATCTGTAGAGCTCCGGGTTTTTGTTATTTACTGCTCGGTAGTTACAAATGAACTGAATTTTGTTGACCCCTAATATGACTTTCCAAATACCAAATTTAACGTAAGGTTCCAGGCTCCTACAACATGCATCTATATATGTTTTAAAATTTTGGAAAGGTCATAATAACGAAAATTTAAAAATATTGATTTTACTATACTAGCTGTACCAGCAACTCAGGTATCAGTTGAACGAGCATATTCAAAACTTAAGTATGTTCTTTCTGATTAAAGAGCTAGTATAGATAAACAGTTCCTGGAAGATATAATGTTAATTAACTAAAACTAAGCAGTTTCTTAAAGCTGTTAATGTCACCTAATGGATTTGATAATTGAAATAACTTAAGTAATGATCATTCTGATTAAGCACATGGATAGCACATTTTCAACGTATTAATAAATCAAAAGACTAACTATTCTTTTAAGTGGAAGCGAACCAATGTTCGAACCAGAACCTTGGGTTCAGGGGTTCCAAGAACCGGTCCGCGAACCGAACCTTTTATTTTACAATGGGTTCGAACCCCCGGACCGAACCTCCTGGAGAATTTTTGAGGTTTGCAGCCTTGGTATATATCTCACTTTTGTATCTACGTTAACTGTTTAATTTTTATCATTTCCCACAATTGAATTTTAATTAATAATTGATTTTTCATTCGCTTAAACAGGACCTGATTTTCTGTGAATAAAAAATCGAATTAAGCTTTGTGACCACATATTTGCCCTATTTTTTTTCGCCAAAGCTTCTTGCACAATTTTTTCATCGTGCTGCGTCAAATTGAACATCAAAAAGGTGTTTGCTCCTGGTTGGTAATTGATGGTCATGTTTTTCTTTCCTTTTTTGGTTTTTTAAACAAAATTAAAATCATTTTCTGTTTAGAACTTTTTTGCGCCAGCAGACAAACTTTTTGTTGCTGTTTTTGCAAGCAGAAATTAACTTTTATCGATAAAAAAATGTTGGCATTTTTTTTTTGAGTCCTGTTGAGACTTTAAATTATTAATTAGTTTGTTAGCTGAGTTTGGGCAGGTTGTGGACAGATTACGCTGCCAAACAGGGACGACAACGTTGGAAAATTTGTTGACAATTGTTTAACAAGCGCGCTCTGTCTCTGCCTCCCTTTTGCATCCCAAATCTGCTGTTAGCCAAGTTGAGTTGCTACAGCGTTTTTGGTTGCATTTAATCCCCTGGCAGCTAACAAATGTGCGCACATCCATATCCCTTGCCTTTCACCCCACTCGAGACTCGCAGAGTGCAAACATACGCATTGCAGTTGGGTAAATGTGTTAAGCACACACCAGTCCGGTCCATGGCCATCACCTGGCCATAACTTGACTATCTCCGCACCCATTCTGCAGCAGCGACTCAGTCCCATTGCAAATTGCTTAGTGAAAGCAAACAAATTAATCAGAATCAACTCGCTGGCAAGGTGTAAGAGAGCTGCCCTCAAACAATCCTCGTACTGCATTTCGCGTAGCGTTTCCCTGACTTTTGTTTGGTTTGGCTCGAGGATGGAGTGAATAGAGTGGGGCAGGGTCTCCAGTGAGCTGTAACCCAGAGGTTAACTAACTACGGCACGAAAATTGCCTTCGTTTGGCGGACTGACATTACAAATGGCGGGGAGTTAGCACAAATTTGCACCAAAGTTTATTCCCACAGATTTGAAGACTTCAATTGAGCCTTTTACAACCTTTTCTACTTTTGGCAGACAAGTCAATTAATAAACAGATGCAAATGTGCCAAATGATATGCAACTGCTGCCTGTATTTTGTCTCGCTTTATTATGCCCTTTAAACGAAATTCGTATACAATTTGCCTACTGTCAGTTTTGTGATTGATTTCATTGAAAATTCGTCTGCTGTCGAAATTTCGTTTCATTGGGAAATCTCTCTCTCTCTCTTTGGCAATTTATTGGAAATTCAATTTAACTTATTGGCACAAAATGCTTGGCATGCGGTGCGTATGATTAATTAACTTAGCTTCCATGTGTGCGTCTGCATTTATTGATAGTCATCTTCATGTCGGAATCTTAAATTTGCTTCAGTTCCAGAGGCTGCATTTGTGAACTTTCTGCCAAGTTTTGAGGCAACTATGAAAACTGTCTGCAGCAGCAGCAACAACAACAACAACTTTAAACTTGTGTCTCACTCCCTTTTGAAAAGTTTCTTTTCATGTGGTGGCTGGCTCAGCAACAACAAGAACAACAACAACAACAACCAGAGACGCCTTAGAAGCTGCCAGTTTAATTGATATTTGTGCGCCTTTTGTTACACACACACACACACCGACACACACACGCACACATTGTCGCCAGTGCGTGTTTCTGATTGCTGACTTGTTCATTACAATACAAAAAAAACAGAATTTTTAACGCAATTTTCTTACTTCTCCTTTTTCGTGCAAAGTTGAAAATTAATTTTGAAAGTTGTTGACCGCTTTTGTGTTTGGCTGTCGGTGGGCGTGGCACGGCCTACCTAACATAATGATTTGTTGCTTTCCTTCATCGCTTGTGTGCCTGTGTTTTGTGTCTTTTTTTACATGCTACGAACTGTTGTGTTGCCTTTTAATTAGAAATATACACGTTTCGGGTTGTTTTTTGTTTTCTTCTGGTTTCTAATTAGAAAATTTGATTCCTTGGGGCCATCTCATTGGGATTCCAATGACAAATAATAAATAATCACCGAGCAGAACTTTTGCTTTCGTGCTTAATTAGAATTTTATGCGTGTCTGCGACTTGAGCAGCCCGAAATGTCCTCGCTCTTGTCGAGTTCTCGTGCTGCTCATAAACAAGCAGGCAAACTATTAAATTGACTAATTAAGCGGCATGTGTCGGGTTTCCTCACATTCTCATTATGCAAACACGCATCCCACATGCGGCCAGCTGAGTGAGTGGGCGAGTGAGCCAGCCATGTGGTTGACTGGTTGTCTCTGCCTCCAGTGAGCATGCATATTTGATGTGCCAGAAATTTGAGGAATTTCATATGCAAGTGGACGCCCCAGAGCTTTTGTCACATTTTGAGCACAGATTGTGAAGGATTCCTTTAAATAATTTTAATATAATGTTGAAGTCGGAAAAGTGTTTACAAGCAAAAAGGATTATTTCATAACCCATTGTCAATGCTGTCAATTTCAAAAAGTGGACCTCAAAACGGCAAAATGCGAAAAAGTTGGCGTAAGCATTCTCAAACACATATTTTTGTTGTACAGCCGAAGTTCTCTATTACAAACTTCGTTCAATATTCAGTACGTTTTGCTTTCCTTATATTTTACCATACATATCCAAAATATTTGAGAATCTGATGGCTACACAAATACAGTGCTTCCTTAATAAGAACCCTAAATCTACTACTAAACTACTAAATCAAAAACAGTCAGGTTTTAGGAAGAATCGTGGCTGCATCACAGCAATAACTTGTATAGTGGAGGACATCAGGAAAAAGACTGACGACAGTTGCGTAACTTTTTTAACGCTGCTTGACCACAGCAAAGCATTTGACACTGTCGATCATGAAATTCTCTGCACGAAGCTCAAGAACATGTACAACTTCTCTACAAACGCAGCTTCCCTTCTCAGATCATATCTGAATAACAGACTGCAGGCGGTGGTCTCCGGCTCTTGCATTTCTAATTTTTGCTCAGTCACGCGTGGTGTCCCTCAGGGATCGGTTTTAGGGCCATTGTTGTTTTCTGTATATGTGAATGATCTTCCTAATGTCCTGTCTGACTGTGATGTTCATATGTACGCTGATGACGTTCAAATTTATATTAGTAGACCCCTTATTAATATAAATGAATGTGTATTGCTAAAATCGATACTTGGGCAAAAGAGAATGGACTAGGGCTCAACCCGGCTAAAACCAAGTGTTTGGTTATTTACAAGAAGTCACTTGAAACAAGCCAGCTACCAAAAGTTGTAATTAATGACATTCCAATAAATTATGTTGAACATGCAGTCAATCTCGGCATAACATTTAACAATAATTTAACTTGGTCCAACCACATCTCAAAAGCAACCGGTAAAAAATATATGGCATGCTGCGGCAACTCGCAATTTCAAAGTCGGAATTACCTGTTCATATCAAAATGCTTATAGCTAGACAAATTCTCCCGCCGACACTTTTCTATGGAGTAGAAGTTTTTGGCCACTGTGACTCTAGGGATTTTCAAAAGCTCAATGTGACACTAAATTCAATAGCTAGATTCGTATTTAATAGCAGACGATTCGACCACTTATCTCACTTAACTCGGAGGGTTTTTGACCTTGACCTGAAATCGTGGATTAGCCTTAGAACTCTGACTTTCATACATAAAATCATAACAAGCAGAGAACCGGAGTTCGCTCGCGACAGTGATGAGAGCAAGACCTATCGCGGACCACGAGTGGAGTTTATTTTTTTTTCTCGTTTTCCTCGTTTTGTAAAACGAACCAATATCTATTCATTTATTACACATAACAAAAGTTAAACAAAAACACATAGTATTAGTGAAGACATTAAACAATGAGTGAGCAGTATGCTCAAAACTCTGACAATTTAATGGTCACAGACCAAACAACACGTGCGGATCTCCTAAACCAAATAAATTTAAATAAAAGAAAAAGCAACAACATGGCTTACCCATCAGCAGCCAAACAATCAAACAACTACTACGCTGTTCTTGATGTGGAGGACGGCGAGTGCATTGAAAATTTCAAAGACTATGTTATGCAAACGCAAAGCAAAGTAAACAGTAATGTGGGAGAATGCTCCTCCAACAAAACTCAACCAAACGAAAGGCAAAACGCAAGCCACAATAACACAGAAACTGATAAGAAGTCTAATAACAACAAAAATGCCAATAAAAACAAAGCACCACCGATTATCATCTCTGGTCTGGAGCCAAACAAATTAATTGAAGTCTTAGAGAAAGGCTTAAAAATAAAAAACTTTAAAATTAAAGAAACTGGAGAATTGAAACAAATACTATATGTTGAAGAATTGGAGATCTTCACACTTATAAAAGATTTCCTCACAAAAACTAAAGTTCACTTTTTCACATACACACCAAAATCACTAAAAACAAAAACATACTTGCTAAAAGGCTTAAATGCTAATACTGATCCTCAATTAATTCTCAACTACAGCAATATCAAAGTGATCATCTAAAATTTATAAAAGTGACGCCCTTTTCCACGAAACAATCAAAAACAAACATCACAGCACTTCCAATATTCATGGTTCAACTAACTCCGGAGAGCAGTATAAATGCCCTCAAACAAAACATTAAAAACGTCCTTCATAGATGTATCAAGTGGGAACCCTTGAGGAAAAACGACATTGCCCAATGTCGCAACTGCCAAGGCTTCTTTCACAGCGCGGCCAATTGTCATCTTCCACCTCGATGTGTCAAGTGCGACCAACCTCATAGCAGCACAGAATGCCCAATGGAAAAAAACAACGATTCTGACAAATCAAACATATATTGCGTCCTATGCAAAAAGTACGGGCATCCAGCATCCTATAAAGGTTGTGAAAAATATATTAGTCTTAAGAAAAAATTAAATGAAAGAAAACAAATTAATATAGCCAAGAAATCCCCTGTTAGGCAAAGCTTCATTAATCCAAATATTAAATTTTCGGATCATTTTCCAAGCTCAGCGCCGATTGTAAATATTCCTAAGCAGGTTAACAATAACGAAAATCTGACTAATACTTTATTACTTGAATTAAAAAAAACAATGGATAACCTTAGGGAACAATTGTCTATTCTCCAAAAACAACAACAAGAACAGGCAGCTAGAATTGATGTTCTTTTCTCAATGCTTGAAGACACAATATGAACAATTTAGCCAAAACAACTGCTAAAACTTTAAATATAATATCCATCAATGTAAATTCGATAGTTACAATTACAAGAAGACATGATCTAGAAATATTTATTACCAAGCATAACCCAGACATCGTTCTCCTGAACGAAACTAAGCTGAACTCCAGACACAAATTATCGTTTAACAATTACACTTGTATACGAAAGGACAGAATTAATTCATTAAGAGGGGGTGGAACAGGCATTCTCATACGAAATAACATTAAATACGTTAACATTACAGGCTGCGAATCATCAAAACTAACGACCCTAGAAACCTGTACCATTAAAATCCCAACTGCAGATAAAAAATCATTATTTATTATAGCTGGTTATTACCTAAGTGGTAATAACAATGAAAATTTTGAAAAGGATTTAAACTCTTTATTTGAAGCCCTCAAATTGGAAAACCCTGGAAGTTACTTCCTACTTGCAGGAGACTTAAATAGTAAACATGCTGACTGGGGAAATAATACAAGCAACTCCAAGGGAAATATACTTAAAAAATGGATTGACAGCAACAAAATCAAATACAGATGTGATCTATACGCCTCAATGATCCCATCTTTCCCAAGAGGTGATTCATTCCTGGACTTATGTATAATAGATTCCAGACTATTTATACAAAAAACTAACAATACTACAAACTGTCTTAATACCCTTGACTATGATAGTGACCACATGGCAATCCAAATGATAGTCTCAAAGAACTCATACCTCCAACCATTTGAAATATTTATAGAAAATACCAGCAGAGCTTATGACTACAGGAAAACCAATTGGATCAAGTTCGAACGAAAAATCCTTCAAAAACTGTCCACAGTTAGCCGGGTGCCAACAGAAAGAAACCTAGACAACACTGAAATCGACACTCACCTAAACGTTCTATCTAAAATCATCACAGACACTGTAGAAGAAGTCGTACCAACATTTGTAAACAAAGATCCCTTCAAAAAATATAATAACGCGATAATATCAAAACTTCACAAAGAAAAAAGTGACATTCTTACCTTAATAAAGAAACACAATAGAATGGAAATTGTACTTAGACACGAGGTAATAGTACAACTTAAAGCCAAACTAAAACTAACTAGAATACTACTTAAAGAAAATATTAACAAAATATCAAACGACCACTACAAAAAAAGGCTAACATCAATAGACCCTCGAGATTCTCTCGACATGTTTCAAAAAATTAAAAAAAACTTCAAGCCATACTCTGCTCTGCAATTAAATGAAATTAAAATACCAATAGACTCAGAACATTTACTTAGAAAGGCTAATATTGACAAAAGTGTAGTAGAAACAACGCCACAATACTTTATTATCAGAGAACAAGACCCTATCCTTAACGTTATAGGCTCATATATGCAATCAGTTCACTCAGCAAAGCAGAATGATCTTGATAATCTAACTCATAATATTGTTTCATTGAGCTTCATCAACTTTTTAGACATAAAAACTAGAATGGATGCTCAGCAAGACACAAAGACTACCTTTAGCGAAAGTAAAAAATCCAATATGCTAGATGACGAGCAAGCTGAAAATTATTTCGCTACTCAAGACACCATTATTAATATATTCAAAAAGCTCCCAACGAAACTATCTTCTGGTTTAGACGGTATACCAAATATTATTTTAAAAAATCTACCGCTTTTGATAGTGCTAGAATATGGATCACTGTTTAACAATATGCTAAACAACGCCTACTTCCCGGAGAATTGGAAACGGGCTAAAACTATAATTATACCTAAAAAAGGCAAAGATCCGACTGTTATAGGCAACTTACGTCCAATAAGTCTTTTGCCTAACATAAGTAAAGTGTTTGAAGCATGTGTTAACAACAACATTATCACATTTTGCAACGAAAAAAACCTAATTAGTGAAAAGCAATTCGGTTTCAAATACAAACACTCCACTACACATGCTATCAATTGCCTCGTCTCATACGTCAACTGGAACTGGCAAAAAAAATACTGCACTGGTGCATGCCTCATAGATCTTGAAAAGGCATTTGATGGACTATGGATTCAAGGCTTGATATTCAGACTACTTCAATACGATTTTCCGATACACCTCATAATACTCATATACAACATGATATGTAAAAAAGAGTTTGTTATATCTAATGGCAAAAAATGTAGCTCTCAATACTTTAAAATGGAAAATGGTCTGCAGCAAGGTACGGTGAACTCGCCAATACTATTCAACATATTTCTACTGGGTTTAATAAATAAGATCGACAACATAATATCGTTTGCTGATGATATCGTCATCTACCACGCAGATAACAACATTAGGGAAATTAACTCGAACCTTCAAAAATCATACTATCAAATTGAAAGATACACAGACAACTGGCATCTAAAAATTAATACAGAAAAGTGTGAAACCATTCTATTTAGACCACCCGTCAAAAGATGCAACCAAGACATAAGGAAAAATTGGAAAAAGTTTGGCATTAAATCAAATAAAAATGACGTGCTAATAACTAACTATAATACTGTTAAGTACTTAGGAGTTCATTTGGACAAATTTTTGTATTTCAACAACCACGTCAATAAACAATTGGAACGAGCAACAAAAGCATTCCACATATATAACAATCTGTTCTACTCAATGCACATATCGTCTCGAGTTAAAATAATAATGTACCAGTGCTTAATACGTCCCATAATCACATATGCAGCTCCTATCTGGTTTAATATTTCGCCCTCATATATGGAAAGGATACGAATATTTGAACGTAAATGTCTCAGAGCTTGTACCTCGCTTTATAGAACACCACAAAGCAACTATACCAAGTACTACCAAAACAGCTATGTGTATAATAAAGCTAACGTTTACAGGATCGACAACTATGTGATCAACCTTATAAGAGGCCACATACAAAAATGCTTGGATTGCGAAGTTAACAACCTAATTAATGGTCCATTTTACGCTAATGAGGAATACATCAAAAAGACACTGAAACTAGGATTTATCCCACCAGAGGCCTTTATTTACCTAGATAAGCATCAACTGGTGCAAAATGATAAATGTGTTCCAGTATTGTACCATAGATACCGCAGGGCTACAGACAAAACAATTAAAGAATCTATACCAGAACAAAGCGAATTCAGATTCGACACAAGCATATCTTCCAAAGACGTCTTAGCTTTAGAAAAAATAGAATCCAAGAAGTTTTGGTGGCGACAGGATTAACCTATACACACATATACACACTCATATTTTTAGTCTGTATCATAGTCTTTTAACCTTTTATCTAATTCGTAAATAGTCATATATGTAATGTTTTTTCAAATTATTTTTCATTACAAGTCATTCAACTGTTATTTTTGTATCATTTTTCATGTACAAAGATGTCATTTTCATTTTTCTCTAAAAAGAATACTATATATGTAAGCTAATTGTAGACGCTGAGTGCTCGACACGGGACATTGCATCATTATTAATATATAATCATCTCTTGTTTATTTAGATTAAGAAGTTAAACGCATTGTACAAAATAAACAAATAAAAAAAAAAAAAAAACAAGCAGAGAACCCGCATATCTATATAATTTGCTAACACCCGCAGCTTCGCAGCGCACTAATAATTATACTCTGTACCGTAGGTACATAGAGTATTATAAGTTTGTGCAAAAGCATGTAACATCCAGAAGGAAGCATCTCCGACCCCATAAAGTATATATATTCTTGATCAGCATCAACAGTCGAGTCGATATAGCCATGTCCGTCTGTCCGTCTGTCCGTCTGTCTGTCTGTCCGTATGAACGCACAGATCTCAGAGATGGTAAGAGATAGAGGTTTGACGTGTATGGGACATATGCTTCTTATGTCTGCAGGCAGATCAAGTTTATTTTTAAATTTTGGCCACGCCCCCTCCCGCCCCCGCAATTTAGAAAAAACGTCATATCTCCCACAGTTTTGAAGATAGATGGCTTGTTCCTTCTGGACATATTTAGTTATTAGAATAACTTATCGATCCGCCAAAGGAATGAAGAAGATCGGATGAACGGTTTTCGAGTTATGATCAAAAGACAAAATTTCTTGGTACAGAGTATGTTATAGTCGGGCTTGACCGACTTTCTTTCTTGTTTTATATGCCCTAGATGGAAGCTATTATGCTCGGAGAGACAGTTTATGATAAATGCTATTCGGCTATGGAATGATCTATCTCATAATATGAAATCTATTGGAAGCGTAAATCAATTTAAGATAAAGATTAGGGAATACATGCAAAATATGGAAATAGTACATTAATAGAGTTAAGTAGTTATAATATCATAAATACTAAAAATCAAATATTCCTGTGTTTAGATTTTATAATTGTAATAACTTAAGTAAAATAGCCAAAATGTAATGTCGTGACTAGCGCTCTAATTTATAAGTGCCTATGTACTTCTAGCGCTGGGAAGGAAATTAAATAAATAAAAATAAAAGTCCCAAACTACAAATTTGTTTACAAGAATCGTTAAAGGGAACGTCATCACTAGTAATGTAGAGAAGAGTAATTGCATTCCGTTTCAGGAAAAACTTTTAGTAGTTCGTGACGTTAAAAAGGCTGAAAATAAAGGGTAGAAAAGGAAAGAATTTTTTCGGATCTCCGACTCACAGGTTTGAAACATAATTTACCAATTTGAAGGGTTCGAAAATTTAAGGTTTGAGGTTTTTGGGTAACGGGTTTTTGGTTCGAACCTTGGTTTGACACAATATTAATATAATATAAACAAGAAAGCTAAGCTAGCTTCGTCTGTGCCGAAGTTTTTATACCCTTGCAAGTGCTCGCATAAATATTTTCGTAAAATAATCTTTTTCCCACAACAACCCAATTTCCGACCGAACGTTCGTATGGGAGTTATATGATATAGTCATTTGATTTGGAGAAAAATTTGCGGAATTGGGTGAAAGCATGTGAAACATACAAATACCTAATTTCAGGATGCTAACATTAAAAACAAAAAAGTTTATCTAACTAAGACTGTTTTTCAGACCTATCTTTTATATGGCAGCCATACCACATACAGGGTTGCCCATATTCGACGGACCCATGTTTTTTTTTTAAAAATCACAGAAAAAAAGAAAAATTTGGCGGTTGGCAATCTTAATCATTTAATTTGTTCCAAGTAGATTTGTTTACATCAATTTTTGAATATGATATCTCTCAAATGGCCGCCTCTGGCGTTGATGGCGTATTGTGCCCTTTTTGCAGCATTTTCCATCGTTTTCGCCAACATTTCGGCCGGAATAGCGGCTATTTCTTCACGAATGTTGTCCTTGAGCTCTTCTACGTCCTTGGCTTGTTAACGTAAACCTTTGACTTCAAATATCCCCACAAGAAGAAGTCAGGCGGCGTCAAATCGGGCGAACGCGGTGGCCAGTCCAAATCACCACTTTTCGACATCAAACGGCCCGGAAACAATTTCTTCAGAAAATCGATTGTTATGCGACTTGTGTGCGGTGGAGCGCCGTCTTGTTGAAACCAGAACTGCCTCATACGCTTTCGACGAATAATTGGCATCACAAAATTGGTCATCATGTCGCGATAACGCTCCTGGTTGATGGTAACAGCATGGCCATTTTCATTTTGGAAGAAAAACGGCCCAATGACCGTTTTCGCACTAACGCCGCACCAAACTGTGACTTTTTCGTCATGAAGAGGCACTTCTTGAATCTCCTGAGGATTTTCAGTGGCGTAAATACGGCAATTTTGCTTATTTACGGTCCCATTCAATGTGAAATTTTAATTTTTTTAAAAGCACGTTGAGTTTTCACAATTGACTTGTTCTGTTGAATGTAAATTTCAACTATTTCAGAGCGCTCGCTTGGCGTGTATTGTTCCATGGTAAAAATCTGCTTGGACTGACGCTTCAAACGCGGTATGTCATTAAGCGATCTGACATCTCTGTCAAAAGTTATGGCGTTGCCAGATGGGTCCGTCGAATATGGACAACCCTGTAGATGTCCGATTTTCATCAAACTTAGCAGAATTATAAAAAAGCTAAGAAAACGTAAGAATACAAAGTTTGGAGATGTTCACATGGAAAAGCAAAATGTTTTTCTTACTGAAACTAGTTTTCCAACCTATTTTTCCTATGGGAGCTATGAGATATAGTCATCCGATCCGGACATATTAGTAACGTGCCGCAAAAAGAAGACTATGTGCAAAATTTCAGCTCGATTGCTGCAAAACTGAGAGACTAGTTTGCGTAGAAACAGACGGACGGCTAGTCAGACAGACCATGGACAAAGCCCAATCGACACAGCTCGTCACCCTGATCAAGTATATATATGGTTTATTGGGTCTGAAATTATTATTTCTATGCGTTACCAACTTCTGAGCATAATTATAATACCTTTGGTCTTATAAAACAGAAGATACTATGAGTGGGGACTTTATAGTAGTTCTTACTTATGGGTCACATGATATAAAGCCCACGGACATAAAGCCCATATGAAAAATTTTGATCACTACTTTGAAATATAACTCAGAACATTTCTGGGCCTTATGTCCGGACACATGGGCGATAAGTCCGTATAACAATTGAATTTTTTGACAACAAATACACCTCGTAGAGAATTTTAATAACGGTGGGGCTTTTATATAGTAGCCATAAATTGAAATAACGTCCTATGTGGAAATCAAATCGCGAAAACTCAGCGCGGATAAATCTTCTTTGAACTTATTCAACAGCTAATAAAAAATGAATTGGTCGGCAATAGACGGCGGCTTTACGATAACATTTAGAGCGAATAGCTTTCTGCAAGTAGACCGCAAGTACTATGACTGATTTAAAACCAAATATAGCAGGTAATAGGGACAGCACCAACTGAACTAAGAAGAAAAGTTCTAAAATGTTCATATGGGGCAAAATAGGTTAGGTAGGCCTAACAATTAAGTACAACTATGGCCTTTAGTACCACAAAACAGCTTGAAGTAAGCACATACTAGGTGTTTTTCCGAAGATTCTAGTTTTATTAAAAATAAAGGTTACTCATATAAAGAAACTGCCATTGCAAAACTTAAGCTCCATTTTTTCTTGTAAATTAAGATGCAGCTCTGATAATATAGCATATCTTTTAAGGAGATCCACAAGACGGCGAAAACTTCTATGAATTAATGGAAGAGCCGGAAGCCAGGTCATGTGCCATTGATCGAATCCATGGATATTATTAATGCGCTATATCATCTGGAGAATATTAACGAGAAAACATGGCATTGCAGTGATTGGTCTTGGACATCGAGTGGTTGGACAGTGGTCGATTTTGCTTGATGCCGAGGCTCAAAAGGAATCGCTGGCTGCAATGGATTCATTAAAACCGATCTCACCATTTGCTTTCCCTCTTTTTTTTTGTATATTTCGGTATTTTGATTACAATGTTTATATGTGTTTTGACACTGATTTCAAATTTCCATATGGGCCTTGTGTCCGAAAAAAGCTGGGCATTATGTCCGAGTTCTAAGCGGACTTATCGCCCATTCCAAATTTGAGTGGTTTATCGGAGTAGACTACGATTAGTTTTGATATGGGCTTTATGTCCGTGGGCTTTGTGTCATGTCACCCTTACTTATATTCTAGGTTTTTAATTATATTTCCTACCCATTTTTGCTGAACCAAATCGATTTTTTAGGTTCGTTTCAGGGTGGGGTTGAGCTTTTATTTTTTTCGGTTTTCCGATTCGATTCAAAACCGGCTTGCAACCATGGAAAAAACAAATTGTCACCCAGTTTGGAATTCTTTCGATCTGTTTTTCAATCGGTATTATTATTTGGCGGAAGCGCTGAAGCGAATATAAAAGTTCGCGATGAGTGGTTAGTTGAAGATCTTCTGAATTTGATACCAAAATATGACTAGAAGAACTTCCTTAATACCGATGGTACTGGTCTATTCTTTAAGTGGATACCAAAAAAAACAGCAAAGAACAAATAACTGTCATGTTGACTTCTAATATTACAGGATCGGAGTAGCTTAAGTAATGGGTTGAAGAAGACTACACTGAATAAAAAACCCAATCTATAACCTAGATTGAAAATCTCACTTTCGGGTAGATTGCAACCTTGATAAAAGTGATGAAAGAAACTTGAAATGAGTTTGGAAATCTTAAAATGGAGATTTATCATCTTCATCAAATTTTTGAAAAAAAGAAAAAAAAAATATATTCCTCCACTGCGGTTTGAACTTGCGACCTCTCAGTTCTTAGGCAACGGTTTCAGCTGAAAGGTTTTACACAGTTTCGTCAAGGCATCTAGAATTTGGCTTATGGTCCAGCAGTTTTAGTTGGCATGCAAGTAGTATGTGATCAGCCACCGAAGGTACCGAGTTCAAACCCCCTCAAGGGGAACGCTTCCATTTTTGCACTCATATTGCTTTGGAATTCCCAAACAGTTATGGCATTGCTGGCATGGAGAGACGGCTGTTCGACTGACAGCTGACAGGCTGTGGTGTTGTGTATTCCTCGAGCAGGTCAAGACTTGCTACATGGCTTAACAATTAATTTTTTATAAAATAAATTCAAACAAAATGGAAAAACAACTGATTTTAAATATATATTGTATGATTGGAATCTGTGAAGCTCTTGATTTAAGAGTAAACTATCTTAGTCTTAAACCTGATGAGCTCTGGATACATCAAAAGACATTCTCGGTTTTGGACTAATGTATTGTCCAAATTCTTCTTTCTCTTCATAAATTCATTCTCTTGATTCAAGATTTAGCATGTTTAGTACTTGTTTCAAGTATTGAAGCTCTTCTATCAAGAAAAACTTCATTGAAAATTCAAACTTGGATCAAGAATTTCTATTCTTATCGAATGAAATTTCTATTTTTTTTCTGAGTGTACAAGATAGCCTTCAATTCAATCTTTGATGCTGTAGAGAGTGAAATACAAATTATCCAAGGAAAGCCCGACTCCCAATTCGAATTTTACAGGCCTCATTCATTGCTGTTAAGGATATTCTCAGTTTTCGTTTGACTTGAGGTTCGGTTTAGACAAAGTTGTCATTCGACTTCCTGCTTAATATTTTTCATAGAACTAATTATATCTGCTGTAAGGGTCAGTTTACTCCTTTTGGCAATTGCTTCCATTTTTCGTTAACCAAAAATATTTATTCTTACTTGGACGATTTTAAAATGGCTAAAAGACTTTACAATAAAAAAAGACTGTACCGCATCCACACCAGCTGGCTGCTCTCAGATTTGCTTGTCGAAGTAGGAGCTAATGTTCATACAATAGGCGGCACTCAACAAATATTTCTTAGAGGGAAACAGTTCACCCATAAACTCCAGCATGGGCGGATGCGTACGCACTATGTTTTGGTATTCTTCATAACTAATGCACCCATCGCGATCTAAGTCAAATTTACTCATGAGATACTCGAACATATCTGCCCGCATCTCGTTCAGTTCATCCTCATCGCCCGAACTGAAGTACTTCTCCACACCCGTCGCTATAATGTCACCGTGCAACGAACCCGCACCTATTAGGTCATATACCTAGTAGGGGAAATCCATGTTAGAGACCCGCACCAGAAATGCAAACTCTTACCTTAAAGGCAAACTCAATCTTTGCCTCCAAGTTATTGGACATTATAAGTGCGATAAATTGCACGAAGGCGGCGGGCTTGATCACCTCGTGCTCGCACAGCAGCATGGCAATGCGCTGCACCATGGGCAGATCGTTGATGCCAAAGAGGCGCATGAAGAGGCCAACGAACTGAGTGGGTTGCATGTACCGCTGCTTGGGCGGATTCAGGCGGGTGAACTTGTAGTAAACCATCAGAATGCTGGCCACTTCACTCACTTGGAACTGGGTGATGCGCGACAGCTGGGGAATCAGACGTCCGAATGCCGTGTTGAAGTGCGCGCTTTCCCCATCGTCGAGGGTGTCGTCCAGTTTCATGTTTCGATGCAAATCCGAGAAAAAGTGCCGCCGTGTTTGGGAAAGTCTGAATTATATCTAAGAGAAGTGTATAAAATTGGTATAAAAATCTTGGACTGCTGGGCGCCTACATAGATCGCATGTCAAACGTTGTGGCACACATAGAACCTCAATAATAAAACGTTCAACAGCTGTGTCGCCTTTCATTCCCAACTCCGGCCATGGCCCAGTTCCTGTTGCTGCTTTTTTCGCTGCTGCTGCTGCATGCGGTGATTTACTCTCGGCAGCTGGCACGGCAGTCCTTGCCAAAGGAAGGCAACCCAGCAACAGTTAAATGAATCAAATCCATTTCAAGCTATTCATCAAATGTCAGCGCTTTTCGCTGGGCAACCGCGCACCGCCGACAGCAGCAACAACAACAACAACAACAACAAGCACTGCATGTAGATTTTGGATTGGAATAGGATGTAGCATGGCTTTCGCTCTGGTTCTGGCTCCGAGTTGGACGTGAAGTCCCGTAGAGTAAACTCGTTTTATAATTGAATTGATCCCATTATGTAGATGAAAACGTTTTTACGTTTCGTTTCGTTTCGCTTCGTGCAAAATGGCGGCCAGTGTCTGGGCAGGGCAGGGCAACTTCCGGTGGTCATGGGAGTAGGTTCAGGGTGAGGGTGAGGTGGGTGAGGTTGAGGGTGTGACTGCCTGCCAACAGCATAAACAGCAAATGGAAGGCGGCAGCTCGGCTAAGAGCAAATGGCGGACGCTGTTTGATGTTGTTGTTGCTGTTGCTGTTACTAATGTTTGCACTGGTATACCCTAAATGAGAGTTGTATGGATTGTAGAGAAGGCGTAGCAATTTGGCAACAAAAGAATTGATTACCAATTGAGGGATCCCTTGTGTATACTAGGCGTGGCTACTTAGGTGGACAATTCTGGGCGCCAAGTAACAAAGTGCCATATAAACCCATTTTATGCGAGCTTTGCCGTACACCCAGAAAAAAGTAGAACGAATAAGTTAAGAGCGAACGCTCTTAAAAAAACATTTATTCGTTCTTGAATCTTCAAGAATTTCGCTCTTGAAATCGAGCTAAGTTCGTTCTCAGTATGATTTATTTAGGCGAGGGGACTAAGGTAAAATAAAGAGAGGAGAGAAAGCACATTTGAGAGCACACAGGGTAGAACTCGCTCTCTCAATTTGATTTTTTATGGAAGAGGGGTGTGTGGGGAAGCTATCGAGCGGAGAGCGCAAACGATTTTTCCACTCGTGTTGCTTTGGAATTCCCAACCAATTATGGCATTGCTGGCATGGAGCGACGGCTGTGCGACTGCCAGTTGACAGGCAAAGACTGAAACTCCTTTGAGGTGTAATGTATATCTCGAGCTGGCTAAAACTTGCTACATGGCTTAACAATTAGTTTTCCATGAAATAAATTTAAACAAAATGAAAAAAAAAACTATATTATTGGAATCTATGAAGCTCTTGATTTAAGAGTAAACGATTTTACTCTTGAATCTGATGAGCTCTTGATAATCGGACCTTGGATATGATTCAAGAATGTTGCTACTTGATTTCAGAATGTTTCGATCTTAGATCAAGTATTGAAGCTCTTGGATGAAGAAAACCGGGATCAAAAATTCCTACTTGGATCAAGAATTTCTCTCTTAAATCGACAATTTTCACTCTTATCGAACTATTGATCTCGAAAATTCTTGATCCAAGTATGAAATTCTCTATTTTTTCTCTGAGTGTACAAACTTGCCATACACACAGCACACACATATAAAGTCGCGGGTCCACATCGAATCTTTCCCATGACAATCAGTTTTTCTTAGAGTAGAGTCATTGGTCTTAATGCTCCACTTTAGGCCCATGTTCAACAGCAATCTCAATGAAGAACTGAACAATTGATTCACAGTTTGTGAACTGCTTTTCCTTCCAGTTTACTCTCCAGATGTATCCCCTCCTGATTCCAAGCCTATGCAACTAGTATGTGCCTTGCATGTCTTGGATACCTTGACATATCCCTTGCTTGTAAAGGGATTATCTTGAGAAATGGAATGCTTTCTTGCAAAAGAAGACTAATACAACTGTTCTTTTACCAAGTCTGAGCCAAAGTTAGACAATCCTATCCTACAATTTGAGAACGCTTGCTATGATACAGTTCTTCTTTCTGTGGTTTTTTAAATGGCATGATCCGGCGCTCAATATTATATAATATTTTCGCATAACAATAAAAAGCCGTTAGATCAAACTGTTATTTTCGAGCATATAAAATCAATATTTTTGTAGATCAAATTGATATTTTAAAATTGCACTTCGTCACAAAAATCAATCTTCCGATTGATCTCTTAATTTTTTCTCCGAAAGCAAGCGGTCGGAGATGTCTTTTCAAGTGTATACAAATTTTATTTAATAAGTCAAATTTAATTTAAACTCATAAGCAGAAAATCTAGAGTAATTACGTTTCGTTTTTATCCTTTTCTTTGGCTTGCCTTGTCTTTGGCCCTTTGGCTTGAACGGGCGTTGAGGGCGGGCGAGAGCGGTTGGCAAATGCAAGGCAAGGATACAGTTTGAGCAAAATAAATTGAATTTAGTGCTTATGTCCTGACATTCGCTTTTAATTTCATTTGGTCTCAAGCCCAGCCACCCAAAAAGCAAACAGAGCGGCAGCAAAATGGAGTAGAAAGTAAGGACTGTCTGATTGCCCCGGTTGCGAATCCATTTACGCTGACAGACCGAGGACTCTGGAAATCCATTGCAGCTTAATTGCAACAGTAAGTAATTTTGTTAGCGGTTGCAGGTTATGATTTCTAATTGAAATCAAAAGTCTCTGGAAAAACAACGCTACCGGCCAATTATTGAGAAATTGCTCGCCCGGAGCTGGAGTTTGCTTTTCGGCATACCATATCCATATCCTCATCCACTCTTCTCTTTTGCCAACAATGTGGCCCGGTGGCCATGGCAAATGCATAAATCATATTGTCTTTGTATGCGGTACAACATCTAAATGTTTAAACATGGTTTGTTTTGTTCTTGTTTCTGTTTCTGCCAAAATCAAAGACCCAAAATTTATTCACATTTCGCAACAATGTGCAAGCAACTGAGAAGCTGCTCAAAAATGTTGCATTGAAAACTTTTGTGGCCCCAAATCGAAAAATCGATGAACAATAAATTTTTGCTGCAACATTTTTGCGCCCCTCCCCATTGGGGAAATCCTCATTGGGCAGCCATACTTATTGAGGATTTTGAAGACTTACAAAAACGTTGCGAGAGCCCATTGATGGACTGTGGAATGTTTGTCGCATTGGACATTAATTTTATGCATTGTCACAGCGTAAAGGATTTAAATTAGTATCTCAAGCTTGCAGGCGCAGCTTGGGTACTTAAAATCCGGTTACATATTGCAGTTAGAGAGAAAGTCACTTCTTGAGAGTTGAATATCTTAAAGTTTTTTTGGAACAATTTGGCTTGGGGAATTAACAGCATTTTAAAGCATAAAGTAGGTTTAGTCTTTTGTTTTGGTTAATAAATGCTTACCAACTTTGAGAAGCACACCAAATTAGCCTGTAACCAGCCACAAAGTTAATCTATTCATACCTATAGATCAAGTTGTCGAACTTTCAATTGAGAGGCGAAGATTTTTAAAATAGAAAGTGTCAGAAAATTCTCAAAAATGGGCGCTGTTTATTCTAGTTATGGTTTAACAAGTGGCGCAGTAGGTGGTCAATCCATTTGAAAGATCAGCAAATGTTATTTCTAATGACCTTCGATTTCCAGTTTTTATTCGAAATGTCAATATCGATTTTGGCTGTTTTTTATAATTTAAGACCCATATTTTATTTCAATTGATTTATTTTAGTGTAGTATTATTTAGTGTAGACTTCTCCTCTTCTGTCTCTACTCCTCTCACTCTCTGTAATTTCATTTTTCTAAAATCTAGAAATGAATTCCAAAATCTAAAAAAGGTTTTTCTACAATGTAGAAAACATTTTCTAGCTACTACTTCATTTTTAGAAAGTCTTTGTACTCTTTAGCGAAATTATTTTTCTAAAATATACAGAGTATCGCCGTTTAACCATTTTTAATGGCGAATTTCTCAGTTTAAGTGCAACTTCGGCTGTTTTTTTCTGAAGTAAATAACTGACTTAGGTGTTTCTTTTCTTCATGAGTTTGTTATTGGTGATGTAGGTTCTTTTGAGCTCTTGTGTATGGTTTTAGCTTCTCTGATTCATCTAGGCCAAGTACACTGATAAAAAAATTCGAATAGAAAACTAGAAATTCTCCTATGAAATCCTTTCTAAGGCGATTCACACTAAAATTAAGTCAACCTTTTCTCATTTATGTACAATTTTTTTAAAACTTTAAAAATTTACCATAAATGAGAAAATAATTTTCTTAATTGTAGGGTGAATCGCTTTAAGACGGATTTTAAAGGAGAATTTCTAGTTTTCCGGGCGAATGTTTTATGAGTTTAGCATAGTTGGATGCATAACTTATAAAAGCATAAGCTATTACAATGATCATTCTCACCGGACAGGCAGATAAAGATCAAACACCCCTAACGAGACGGAATAGTTATTAGTTTATGTGTTTGACTTTCTTTGCTAGGCATCCTTAGTTGGTAAGCCTTTTTATAAAATGCTAACAAATGCTTCAAATATCTTCAAAAATACTCTCTTGGCGATTCAACTGATGAAGCAATAGAGTAGAAATAGAACAGCAGTGGCAGCAAATGTTACACGAACACAATGAGCTCATCAAACTGTGTACGACTTTGTCCGATGATCACAGAGTTGTTATAGAAGCGGACCAATTTCCGATTTCAGTGCAAATTGTGATGAGTTATTTTGAAGATTTCTTGGAAGGCCAATGTAATCAAGAGACTCGTAGTTGAATACTAACGAACTTCGCAAAGATTGATACCGAATTGGTTCTTTATGTATATTATCGGCCCTGTTCCAAATTCCTAGTCGGTTTTCTTGTAAACATTTGCATGTAGCGTTTAAACATAACAAAGCAATAAGGAAGGTGGCAAGAATGTCAATGGTTACAAGATTAGGTTTAAAGGAAAATCGGAATTGCTTAAGCATTTGAAACCGATAGCTTAATGCCATGTGGATTCTATTCGTCAAAAAGAGGCATCCTGATCTAGTATGCTGTGACATTATTCTTATGTTGTATAAAAACTTAAGTTTACACAAAAACCGACTCAAAATTGGGAACAGAGCCGAATGAAAAGGGGGTTTACGGATCTCAATCCGCCTAAAAACTTATGGAAGGTTAACCAAGACTGAAACTGGAACAGTATGCCAGCTGGCCAATGGGTGGGTAAGTAACAGAATCGGTTTTTCGCCATTATCTGGATAGGTTTTTACTACTCAGTCATCAAGTCCGTCATAACCAGATGCCTTGGTTGGTTGCAGCTGTGTGATATGCTGACGAGTTTCAAATGGAGAGATGGGTCTTAAAGGCTACATAAAACCTCGCGTTGCAGAACCATCTTCTGGAGAGGCAAGGCAATGTTCGTTAATCAATATTAGAAAACGAACTAATCGTTATTTATGCTAAAACCAAATATTTGTTTTATTTCCACATCAATATGGGTGAGGAAAAACATGCTCAATAATTAATTCCACTATATATTATAAACATTCTCGTGCATCTTTTGCTGCAGCAACAATATGGCTGTGCTGCTCCTTTGTTTGCCTTTGGCAAAAGTTTGCCACGAAACTATTTTGAATGCAAACTCATTGCCGCCGCTGGCGAAGAATATGTAAGTTTTGTGCCGGGCTGTGTGGGTGTGTTCCCGCCCCACTCTCGGGCCGATTTTCACACGCAACATTTCACAGACAATCATAAATTTACTGTGCACGCCCAGCGTATTATGCAGTAGCAGAAAATAATTCGACAGCAAAATTTCTAAAGCAGTCTAAACAATAAAGCTAAACAATAATTTCCGCCTGAGCGTTGAAACTTCCGTTTCCTGTCAGGGGCTGCGTTTTGTTGGCCGTAAAAAACAACAACTGGAGGCTACTTAAGACAAAGCAAAGGCCACATGTGAGTGTGTGTGTGTGGGGGAGTCTTTTTGTGGGTGTGGCATTTTTTCTTGACACCCAAACAAAAGCCAATGGATGGCAAAGGCAAAATGCAGTTTAGCTTGCATTTTCGCATTTGTTTGATAATTTATCGCATTTATCTGGCCCAGGCTGCTCATAATTTATGCAAAGTCCTTTGTAAGCAAACTCAAACCGTTAATTGTATGCAGAGAGCCAAACGGAAACGGAAATAAGTTCAAGTTGTGTGTGTGTGTGTGTGTGTGTGTTTGTCGCGACCATTGCGGCTCTAATCTTGGCAAACGCAGCAGCGGCAGCGGCAGCGGCAGGAAGGGAGACTCGGATGTCGAGAGTTGTGCCAGTTGCGTTTCCGCCTTGGGTCCCCCAAAATCTTGGCAAGCTCTTGACTGCAAAACTTCTGCTGTTGGCAACTTTGTTGAATTAATACTTGAGAGATTTGAAGCTCAAAAATGGCAAGCATTTCCAGGGAAAGAGTTGTCAGTCGCATAATTGAAATCGAAATTGAAAGTGGAGTTACCGAAGACTCGAATTCTAATCAATAATCAATGAACACCAATGCAATATCAAGCACTTCAATTAAAGATGGAAGATTATCTAAATAGCTATTATGATTCAAGGATCCGCCGGTCTGCTCAACGATGAAAGCGAAAGTCTGCTCACAACAAACATTGTAGAACCTAAAACTCGAAGTTATTGTCATTAGAAACAAAGGCTTTAAGATTAGGAGGAAGGTGTACAATATTATGATTTCGCAGGTAAGTGAATCCCCTTAGTATGGAGTTCGGGGGGTCGACTTGTGTCGGGGTTAAACATTTTTTACTTAATATCTGAACACATCAAATGGTGTATCGTTTTATGGGTTTTAGGTTGCTCCATTTTCATTCCTGGCCATATTTTTCAGATGAGCGACCCAAGAAAGAAAAAAGCGGGGTTTTTTGTACAATTTACCACAATAAAGTGTCAAATGAGGTACACCTAAAACCCGGCCGATTTGGATATTTTTTGATACTGGCTAGTTCTATATGCGTTTAATGACACTTTTCTATGAGCATTCACCGTCACAATGTGCACAATGATTTCGGAATGAATTTAAACATAATAGATACTTTTCTAGGCTCTTGAGGGGCTGCTGAATCGCCTCCTGAAAGTCTCTTTTCAGACGCATGTTGCAGACTTCATTTCGAAAAAATGTACTACCCTGTGAGTTTCGAGTGCTTAAGTGCTTATTATGAGCCTGTATCACAACATGGCTCGACTTTGGGTTCCTTGTCTGCGAGAAAACCGATCATGGAATTTTCAAATTTTTACATTTCAAATCGGGGGCTTGAGTCACTCAATCTTCGGTCAGTTTTCCATTCTGTCCCATTGTTTGTATTCTTCTAGTCTTCTTTTTGCTGCACACTACTAATATGTCGGTACCGACCGGATCGGATGACTATATCTTATAGCTCCCATAGGAACAATCAGTCGGAAAACTAGTTTTAGTGAGAAAAACTTTTTTCTTTTCAATGGAAACGTCTTCAAACTTTGTAGTCGTAGGTTTTCTATGCTTTTTTATAATTCTACCAAGTTTTATTCAAATCGGACAACTATATGGTATAGCTGCCATACAAAAGATAGGTCTAAAAAACAGTCTTAAGTAGAAAAACTTTTTTGTTTTTAATGGTAGCATCCAGCATATTTGTATTTGTTTGTTTCACATGCTTTCACATAATTTGACAAACTTTTGGCCAAATCGGATGACTATATCACATAGCTTCCATACGAACGATCGGTCGGAAATTGGAAAAAAGAGTATTTTTTGAAAAAAAATATTTAAGCGAGCACTTTTTTTAACGCAGATAAAGCGAGCACTTGCAGGGGCATAAAAACTTCGGCACAGACGAAGTTAGCTTAGCCTTCTCGTTTAGTTTACGAACTAGAACTATTTTCGCTACTTTCCGCATTTCAGGAAACGTGGATTTAGTGAGGACTGGATTCTTTACATGTGTAATGTGTTTAAGAATTTTTGGCGGATAATTTTTATAAACTTGGGGTTAATGTCGTCAAGGCCTGTCGCATAAGATTTTATCTTAAGTATAGCTTGAAGGACATCACATTGGCTAACACACGCAAAACTAAAGCTACTATCCAGGGTTCGAATTGCTGACTAAATGTTAGCAATAGTCTGGAATTTTGACTAAAAACTGAACTATCATTCAGTCAATATTTGTAAATCGACTAAGACTAAAACTGAAATAGTGTTCATAAAACATGATTTGAACAACTAGGCTTAGAGAAATGAACAAAAACTAAACTAAATGTTAGTCATTATTTATTTAGTTGTTTCAGTTGATTTGACTTGACTTGACTATCAACTGAGTAGTCGTTTAGTTTCATTTGAAAATTTCAAATTAAAATAATATTGGTTGTCAATCATTGTTGTGATTTTTTTGATGTGTTAATTTCCGATTCGGTTTAAAAACATATATCAAAGTTTTTCGGAGTAATAAACCAACAAAGAACGGTATATACCGATAGAAGACAAAGATTTCCAAGTGCAAATGCTTGTTTTGCAATTCCACCCACACAGGTATTTATAATGAATGATTACGTATATATGTATATATGGGTATTTCCATGATGACGCACGTGACCGTCGTACGCATTTTCAAGCGGAATAAAAGTCAAACTAAAATATTGGTTTTTTCTTCTGCTACTTTAATTTATAGCTCTTTCGAAGCACTTTATTTGGTGGTAAAGTAGATACCAGACCTAGTGCTGGTTCCAAGATAAAGCCATTCAAAAAGTGATTCGCACGTGACCAAAAACGGAAGTGGTGTTTTTGGGCATCAATATAAATGCAGAACTCAGCGAAACCAGTCGAAATTTTTTTGGGCGACTAATTTTAAAATGCTAGTACACAATTAGTTTGAATGAAAAATTTTCTTTATTTGTTTTTTACAAAATAAAATAGGATTCGATACGTGACATATTTTTCCATAATGGTTCACTTAGGCAAATCTTTATATATTATTGTTTTATTGTTGAAAAGATCAATTTTAGGAACAAATAGGAAAAAGTATAAGCTTATTTAAATATTTTTTTTTTAAAGAAAATGCTGTCCGTGCTGCTTTAATTTGATGTCCATTACAAGAAAAGCTGTGTAGTTTATGGATACCGGGGATATTTAGGATATTTTTTCTTTCTCTACTGTTTCTTTTTCTTATACGATCCTTTTCTCGTTTAGCTTCAAGCAAATAGTTACTATTTTTTGTCAGTTCCTTCCATTTCTTTCTAGTTTTTTGCATTCTTTCTTTGTTTTTTAAACGAAAGTTCGTCAATTTTTCTGGATCTTCTTTTAAAGATTCTCTCCATCGCTTTGAGATGTCTTTCTTTGTTTTGGCGCAGCTTTTGCTCATCTATAATAAAAACATACATATTATTAATAAAATGTCTTCTTCTTTTTTAAATTGTAGACTTACGATGTCGCACGTGACCAACTTTAAATAAATCCAAAAACGCTAAATTTAATTTTTTGGCGCCTGCTGCTTTTTTTTTTAAATATAAGCGTCAAACTCTGTTTAGCGAAAAGTTTTCATCCACTTGCTGCAGTTATCAAAGACGAAATGAGAACAAATTGTGTTTTTTCGATATCGCACGTGACATTAGAACATGAACTAAAGCAAATTAAAAATGAACAGTTAGTCGTGGTTGGTTTGATCTCTTTGCACTTTTTTTAGTTAACTGTTGTTGGAAGTGTAATTTTATGTAAAAGCTCTTATCGTGAGTCGTCTCTCTTAAGGAAAGAAATATTTAAAAGAAAGTATAATTAAAAATTACATAAAAGAGAAATGGCATTTATGCACTTTTGCAGTCGTTTTGCTCAACTTGGGAAAGAAATTTAGGTGTGAACTGCTTAAATTAATTAAATTTGATTGTTTTTCTGCGATTTTATCACATAACTGTATTTTTTTTTATCAACTTTTAATTTTTTGATCTCGGTGGACCTTTCTGTGGAAATGCCCATATGCGATAATCTAATCTTTTAATTTCAGGTATCAATTGAGCGGGCATTTTCCCACCTTAAGATTAGTTGGAAAACATTTTATTGGTCAAACTCAATCCTTCATTTATTGATCGATCGAATTTTCTAATCTGAAGAATAAACAATTCTTACTTGTGCTCTAAATCAAATTTACATAAGTAATGATCGTAGTAGGTTCTGGTTTGGTTTATAATTGCAAGTAGTCTATTTTTCAATGCCAACTTATTTCACAGATTTCCGATGTCGTTAGTAAAAGGTTTCAAAGCGACTACTCAGTTGATAGTCAAGTCAAGTCAACTGAAACAACTAAATAGTCAATAGTTAAATGTAACAAAACGACTAATGACTAACATTTAGTTTAGTTTTTGTTCATATCTCTAAGCCTAGTTGATCAAATTATATTTTACGAACACTGTTTCATTTTTAGTTTTTATGATTTGATTCCGTAGTCGTAGTCAAAAAATCATTTTGGCTTAGTCAATAGTTAAGTCATTTCGAACCCTGCTACTATCACAGAGTCTATCAGGTACACTATTCAAATAGTGATCGCAGGTAACTTCGAAACTTGACAATGGACAAAGCGTTGATTTTGTTCGTAACAGTTTTTTGGAGTTTGTTGTTTTCCAATCCACGATTGGCTATTTGTAATTGCACTATTAAATTTATTGCACATATAATGGCTTTTAGCAGAAACGATCATTTTGTTGACAATCGTTCTTGAACTTTTGAAATGCGCATATAGAAAGTCAGTCTTGTACCTTTTCCATTTTATGTTACGCTTTATCACGGACTCCTGATCTGCTCTTAAAATTCCCAATTTTAGTATTAATTTAAAGATTATATTAGAACTTCTAACACTTAGATTATGGTCTAATGGTGGTTTTACTGACCTACAGCTATACCATCTTGGTCATTGGTTAATTTATGGCCCTTGCATATTTCCAACCAGCTTACACCTCATTTTCATAATGAAACTTATTTTGATTCCACAATTTATTGTGGTTGATTTGAAAGCTTATTAGACTTCAAAAACAATATTTAATTCTTATTTTGAAAGCTAATCTGGTTTGACTTAAGACCATTGCAACCTTTAAGAAGTATCAAAACGTTTTTAAAATAATTCGAAACGTAATTAATATATCCCGAAACAGTCTTAAATCAAGTATACGTTCGTCTTGTATCGAAGTGAGCAGCAAAATATGTTCGGCCCCTGAGGATTTTTTTTTTTTTTTTTTTTTGTTGTAGTGGTGGTTGAAAGCTTTAAAGCCGTTTTGGCGCTAGGATGTAGCAACCAAAGTGTGGGACTTGAGTTACCGCACCCACTAAACAATCCACCCCATCCCGAGTCCCGGCGGAACCACCGTTCGGTATTACTTCGCCGGGGGGAAATGCCCGAGGCTCACCTAGGATTCTCTCCTATGTATTAGAATTACACAGTCTTTCTGCGCAGCGCAGTTTTTGGAAAATTTTTGTGGCCATATTGCAGACTGCAGAACAATTTTGTTCCGATTCATGCATTATATTCACCAGGTTGACCAACCTGCTTAGTTCGGTTCTTTCATTTATGAAGGACGGACAATTAAATATAACATGTTCTGCGTCTTGGGAGACCGACTGCCCTGTACAGTCTGGGCAGTAAGGGTCGTCTTCGTGTTTGAACCTATAAAGGTAGGATTTCAAACATCCGTGTCCCGTAAGCAGTTGCGTCAGGTAGTATGTCACCTGTCCATGTCTTCTGTCTAGCCAGAGCTCTATATTAGGGATAAGGCTGTATGTCCATCGTCCTTTAGTCGATCCTTGCCACCGCTCTTGCCATTTCTGCACCGCTCTCGTGTGCACCTCCGTCCTGTACGCTGCCATCGTGCTGCCATCTGGAGCTCCTTTGTGCAATTCCGCAAACTCTTGCGCCCTGAGATCAAATGGGATGAGTCCAGCCACAACCAAGGCTGCATCATTTGACACCGTTCTAAAAGCACTTATAACTCTAAGTGCGCAGATCCGCTGCACTGAGTTAGCTCCACGTACATAGGAGCTGTATTCCGTGGCTGGTGCCCAGATTGGGGCGGCGTAGAGCAGGGTTGAGCTCACTACGCTTACCAATAACTTTCTTCTGGACTGCTTTGGTCCGCCAGTGTTTGCCATAATTCTGGATAATGCCGCTGCCGTATTGCTTGCTTTCTGGCTTGCATAGATCAGGTGGTCTCTGAAGTTGAGTCAAGCGTGACGATTGCTGCTTAAAGCAATAATAAAATCGATATGAAAATACTTAGTTTCCGTTGTAACATAAGGCGAACTGAAGAGTGGGAATCTTACGTCTGAGGTGTCTTTCGAAAGAATTTGCCAACGAAGGCAACGACTTCTTGTAAATCATCACAATTTGCACTTTCAGCATCACCTGGTGCCTTTTTATAACATAGGTTCAAAGTTCGGTCTTCTCTTTTAATAATGCGATTTCTTTAGCTATTTAAGTTAAAAGTTTTCCATAGGTTCACTGCACATTGCTTGGTAAGCTCTGGCGGTGACTTGGTGCAGGTCCCAACAGCCTTTCGAATAGGAATTTGGGGAACTGCTTTGGGAAAATCCTCGTCGAAATTATCTAAATTTTGTGACTGTTGATTGTCAGGAATATAACCCAACAAGGCTACCTTTGGTACTACCATCACTCCATCCATGTTTTTCCATTCAAAGAGTACTTCAAAGACTGCCATAGAACAAATACATCGTTCAAGAGATGAGAAGAGTTTCTCTTCACCCACACCTTAATCCCACTGAAAGTGGTTAAATAGAAGTTAAATTAAAACAAAGCCCGAAAGTACTTAATACAAGATTAGCATTTCTTTTCTATGCAATTTTCGAGTTTAAGTAAACTTAGGCAAACTGGGCAAATGTCAAGTGCTGTAAAATTGCAAAAGTCTGGCTGCTCGGCTGCCCGAGTGAGTACAAAAGAAAAGCAAAGAACTGAAAGTGACTGGAGTAGCAAGAAAATAGACCAAGAAAATGTCTAGTTTGCTGAGGCGGAGTCCTTCCACACCGCCGCTACCCCCCAGCTCGGCCCAATAAACGGGGCAATTTCAGTTGCAAGGAACAGAGACATCTTCTGTCACATTTAGGGGTCCTCGTTCGTGTCCAAGATGCAACAGAAATTGAAAACGAAATGCCCCAACTGATGCCGGCAAATGAAATGTTTCGCTTATCTTGCTTTTCGCTACCTTTTCTACTCTGCTTTCTTTGGCCAAAATATTTTGATAAATATTTAAATGGCTTAAAGCACGGCGACTGCTGCTGCTGCTGCTGCTGCTGCTGGAGAAATGCAATTCAAGTGATTGTCGCTGTCAGCCCATTGAGTTCATTAATGTTATGCACATTGCCCTGCCAGTCCCCAGTTCTCCAGCATTGGCAATCAAATTAAAGCTCCTTTTGACTGCGAGAACTGTGTGCGGTTCATTGGGTTCTCACTCGCTTTGACTTGGCCTGACTGAGTGTCCCAAAATCGAACTGACAACGAAATTTCAGCCTTTCAGTTCGCCACTTTTATTGCATTTAATTCACGTCGAGGCAGCCGGTTCGGGCTTAAAATTGACTTATTTATAGTTAGTTAGTTTGGTAGTTCGCACTAACAGGCTGACAGAATTTATGGCAAAGTCCACAAAAGCGATATATATAAATTAACCCAGTTACGTTGGCAGCTTATTCAATAGACACAAACATGGAATAGCAACAGCAAAACACAAATAATGGGGCTGATATTTGATATCCTGTCGGTGTCCTGTGTGTGTGTGTGTGTGTGCCGGCCATTTATACTGCTGCAGTCTCAACATTTGTGCAACGCTTTAGGGGATTTACCTGGTTGGGGCGTAAATTCAACACAACAGCAGCTGCTGACATGACACGATGCATTTTTATGGGAATTCAGGGATGACACACATAATTTATGCTAAAAACGCATGACCAACTGCAGCCGTACGTACGTACGTGTGTGTGTGTGTGTGTGTGCCAAAGACAAACAAAAACTTGGGGTCAGGCTGAATGACATTGGATGATGTCAGTATTGGGTTATCCGTAACTTTAAACCAAATAAAAAAGCAAGCAAACCCCCATTTTGTGTCCACGGAAAGGGACGAAATGTGCACCAGCTGTGGCCAACGCACACACCAACATAATACATATTTTTGTACCCGTTACTCGTAGAGTAAAAAGGGTATACTAAAGTCGTGCAAATGTATGTAACAGGCAGAAGGAAGCATCTCTGATATCATAAAGTATATATATTCTTGATCAGCATCAACAGCCGAGTCGATATAGTCATGTCCGTCCGTCCGTCCGTCCGTCTGTATGAACCCCTAGATCTCAGAGACTAGAAGAGCTAAAGCAACCAAATTTTAGATGTAAGCTAGTATTGTTTGCAGGCAGATCAAGTTTGTTTCAAATGTTGGTCACGCCCCCTCCCGCCCCCGCAATAAAAAACGTTGAATATCTCCTACAATCTAGCTATCTATCAAGCTATCGAGCTCAGATTTTGCAGTATAGTGCATGTGGCCAATATGTACAATCTCACAAATTTTCATAAAGATCGGATAATAAATGGCAGAGTTAAAAAAACGTTGCATACTTATCTGAGCCGTATCAGCTTATTAAACACTAATTGCCTTGAGTAACGGGTATTTCGAAGTCGGGCAGGGCCGACTTTAGCTTACGGTCTCGTTTAACATCTCGCGATGATATAACATGGTGAGGAAATTGTGACAATTTATTTGCCTTAAAGTGAACTTTGTTGAACAAAAACAAAAAACCATTCATAGATAAAATAAGAAGATTAATTAAAGTTCGAAAATGAGAAAAGAAATCAGCCTTATAAAGTGAAATAGCTGTTATATAACATACTCTCTTTATTTTGAGTAAGGGGTCGGCAATGTGGGCAGAAACGTCGCACTGCTTTAGGGTCGCTGCATAATATTGAGTTGAGTTGAGCTGAGAAAAGAATGTCAATGACCTTTGCAGCTTTATATTCTTGCTGCCTAGATTTTGAAAGATATTGGTATATGTATTTATTATTACGTGTTGGGGAGATAACGCACTGCGACCAATCCTTCTCTTCACAGAATCTACATAATTGGGTGTTTGTTATTCCCAACTTGTGTAGGTGATTCGGAGGACATACTTTCCTTGTTGGATCAATTTCTGGAACCTTTTGAGGTTGTGGTTCACTATTAATGCTTTTGCTTGTCTCATGGCCTTTGTGTTTGCCCAGGAGTCTGTTCTAAGCATATTCTCTTCCTTTCTAAGAAGTTTCCTAATGGTGTGTTGGCCTATGCCAAAATAGGGTTCTGGTCCTACCATTGCGGTTGCTGCACCCTTACGTGCCAGTTCGTCGGCCATTTCATTTCAGGGGATATTGCTGTGTCCCGGAATCCAGCGTAGGGACAGGTTGTACTCTATAATGGTAGTTTTTCTCCATATTGAGGTCTGCGCATCGGAATATGCTTGTAAATTCTCCCATTGACTCAAACCTTTTCGTTCCAGGTCCTGCCACCCCAAGTCCAGTTCCTTGGGGTGTCAGAGACCCGTCTGTGTACCACTGAATTGTGTGTGGTTGCATTTTATAAGTTTCTTCTCTCTTGTTACTTTTGTACACAGTGAAATTCCTGTCGAAGTGGAACTCTGCCGCCATTTTATCTCTAGGTTGGAGGATAATAGGGACTTCCATCTCCAGCTTTCCAGAGTCCCGTAGGCTTACTATGTGGTTCCTACCTACTCCTTCTGCTGTCAGTCTAAGCAGTGTTGCTTTTTTCTTCAGGCAGATGGTGTGGTGGAGTGGTGTTAACTCCATCAAAACTTCTAGGTCCGCTGTCGGGCAGGTACGCATGGTTCCGGCCATGCATTTGCATGCCAGCCTTTGCAGCTTTTGCAGCTGCGTCCCCACAGTGAGGAGGCTTGCTCTGTCTCCCCATAGGACAGCTCCATATGTGAGCATCGGTCACACCACCATGAGGTATAGCCACCGGAGTATGTGTGGTGACATGCCCCACGATTTTCCGGCTATGCTCCTGCATGTGTATAATGCATAGGTATATGTAACTCCTCTACCAAAACATTGCAAGTGCAGTATTTTGGAGACCAAATCAAAAAACATTTCTGATCTTATCAACAGTGGCAGTTACTCAAGAATCAAATTTAAGTTGATTATCAAGAAAAATATTTTATAGAAATATATTTAAGCTGTATTTTAATTTGTCGAGATCTCATTTGAGATCAGTTTAATGTGAGTTGGCTGTTAGTGAACTCAAAAGAGAACTTAGATAGCCTAATTCTCATGTAGCTTCTCATATATTTTTAGGGTTTTTTCTGATTACATTCGAGAAAGTTTTAAAAGATATCAGACAAGGTTTTTTTTTAGATCGAAGGTCTCTTATGGACTGTTGTATTTGAAAAATTGTTGTTTTTGTGACAGACCTATTTCGGTATGCTTTTGACTTTGCAAGGTCATGGTGAGGAGGGGAATGGGTGCTCAGAACAGTGACCAAAACAGTGACAAAAGCGAAATCAAACTGTCCAAAACAGTGAACAAAGCTGTAAGCAATCAAACCAATCCAGTGATCAAAAAATTATCAAAATAGTGACCAAAACAGTGATCGATAAAGTAACCAAACAGTGACCAATACTGTGATCAGCACTTTGACCAAACAGTTACCAAACAAAAAACCAATCTGTGACCCATTATAAACAGTGACAGAACAAACTATGGAAGATGGCCAGGGATTGATGAGATTGCCTTGGCTATCTCATATATCTTTGAGTTTACTTAATGTCAATTGAAACACTATGTTCAGTCTTAAAATTTAACTTTATTAGGTAATGAATAATGGCGCGTCGCTCGCGTGGTAGGTACAACTTCACTCTCTATGTCTTAGTGATTATTAAAAATGTGTAGAAGAACCGAACCATTTATCTTCAAAACTGTGAGAGATATGTTTTTTACAAATTGCGGGGCGGGCCGTGTTCAAAATTAAAAATAAACTTGATCAGCCTTCAAGTATTTATAAGAAGTTTTTGTCCGATACACTTCAAACCTCTATCTATTACCAATCTGAGATCTGCGCGATCATACGGAAAGACAGGCGGACGCGGCTATATCGACTCGGCTGTTGATGCTGATCAAGAATATATTTACTTAATAGTGTCGGAGATGCTTCCTTCTGTATGTTACCTCTGGTACAGAGTATAACAAGAAAGAAAGTCGGTCAAGCCCGACTATAACATACTCAGTACCAAGAAAATGTCTTTTGATCATAACTCGAAAACCGTTCATCCGATCTTCTTCATTCCTTTGGCGGATCGATAAGTTATCCTAATAACTAAATATGTCCAGAAGGAACAAGCCATCTATCTTCAAAACTGTGGGAGATATGACGTTTTTTCTAAATTGCGGGGGCGGTAGGGGGCGTGGCCAAAATTGAAAATAAACTTGATCTGCCTGCAGACATAAGAAGCATATGTCCCATACATGTCAAACCTCTATCTCTTACCATCTCTGAGATCTGTGCGTTCATACGGACAGACAGACAGACGGACAGACGGACGGACGGACAGACGGACAGACGGACATGGCTATATCGACTCGGCTGTTGATGCTGATCAAGAATATATATACTTTATGGGGTCGGAGATGATTCCCTCTCGATGTTACATACTTTTGCACAAACTTATAATACAGGGTTGCCCATATTCGACGGACCCATCTGGCAACGCCATAACTTTTGACAGAGATGTCAGATTGCTTAATGACATACCGCGTTTGAAGCGTCAGTCCAAGCAGATTTTTCCCATGGAACAATACAAGCCACGCGAGCGCTCTGAAATAGTTGAAATTTACATTCAACAGAACAAGTCAATTGTGAAAACTCATTATCATGTCCGATGAAGCACATTTCACATTGAATGGGACCGTAAATAAGCAAAATTGCCGTATTTACGCCACTGAAAATCCTCAGGAGATTCAAGAAGTGCCTCTTCATGACGAAAAAGTCACAGTTTGGTGCGGCGTTAGTGCGAAAACGGTCATTGGGCCGTTTTTCTTCCAAAATGAAAATGGCCATGCTGTTACCATCAACCAGGAGCGTTATCGCGACATGATGACCAATTTTGTGATGCCAATTATTCGTCGAAAGCGTATGAGGCAGTTCTGGTTTCAACAAGACGGCGCTCCATCGCACACAAGTCGCATAACAATCGATTTTCTGAAGAAATTGTTTCCGGGCCGTTTGATGTCGAAAAGTGGTGATTTGGACTGGCCACCGCGTTCGCCCGATTTGACGCCGCCTGACTTCTTCTTGTGGGGATATTTGAAGTCAAAGGTATACGTTAACAAGCCACGGACCGTAGAAGAGCTCAAGGACAACATTCGTGAAGAAATAGCCGCTATTCCGGCCGAAATGTTGGCGAAAACGATGGAAAATGCTGCAAAAAGGGCACAATACGCCATCAACGCCAGAGGCGGCCATTTGAGAGATATCATATTCAAAAATTGATGTAAACAAATCTACTTGGAACAAATTAAATGATTAAGATTGCCAACCGCCAAATTTTTATTTTTTTCTTTGATTTTTTAAAAAAAAACATGGGTCCGTCGAATATGGGTGTACCTACGGTACAGAGTATAAAAACAGTGACCAAACCAGCGACTATATAGTGTTCGAGTTTTAGAAGGAGCGAATCGGTCAGAACACAATGAAAAACGAAAAGGCTAAGTCAACTTCCTCCGTGCCGATGATTTAGTTCCCTTGCAAATACTTGTTTTGATATACTGACTTTATTTGCAAAATCTGTTTGAAAGCAGCCATAATTAACAATGGTCGAGAAATTATGATTCATCATATCGACCGATAGAACAAAATCATCCGATTTTTACCAAACTCTTTAAGTACCTTTAAAGTCAAACAAGATTTAAAATGGCCAAGTTTAGGTAAGCTAACAACAAAACAAATAGAAGGCTTTTATAAAGACTCATCTTTTGTTTGCCAGCTTTACTATATAAATAGCCCATTTTTATCTAACATATACCCCGTTTATAAACAAATAGAATATCATGATAAATGCCCCAAACCACCATACATACATACACCTTCAAATTACACATATATATTGAAGAATTTGACACACTTAGCTTTAAAAAATAAACTATTTCCCCTACTGTTAAATAACAGAATTCGAAACACATTTTATTTGTATGGCTTATGTTGGGGGGAAGAATCGCATTATTGTTTCTAAGAAGAATCGCATTCTTATCTCCAGGAAGAAACGCTTTCTTAACTCTAGGAAGAATCGCATTCTTATCTCTGGAAAGAGTCGCATTCTTATCTCCATGAAGGAAAGCTTTCTTAACTCAAGGAAAAAACGCATTCTTATCCCTCAGAAGAGACGTTTTCTTATCCCCAGGCTGAATCGCTTTCCTATAGCTCAAAAGAGACTTTTTCCAATCTCCCAGAAGTATCGCTTTCTCATCGCCCGGATGTTATCGCATGGTGTCACATTTCTTCCCTTGGGGAGATGAGAATGCGATAATAATGCGATATCGCTAGAGTAAAGCGATACCTACTAGGCGAATCGCATTCTTATCTTCCGCGATAAAAAATGTTTGCTGGGTCTCTGGGAAAAAGTTTCTTGAGTCGTTGCCTTATCAAAATTCTTGCTTTACTTCGTCTAGGCAAGAGTCCTTGGGCTAGTGTGTTGGGGTGACTTCCTAATCACCTGCCTGTGTATTTATCAAACTCTTTGTTTTTTTTACTAAAACTAGTTTTCCGATTGATGAACCAAGGTTAAAAATAACAATTTTCATAAGTCTATTCAGAAAGAGGAACTAAGTAGGCACTGATAACACCACAAGGCTTTCTTGGTATTAATTAAATTTGACCATGAATCTTGAATAGTTTGTACTTTTCTTCGGGGATATAAATTGTCAAATTTCTGATGAAGATTGACTAAGCAATTGAGAAACAATACTATTCCCAGAAACATTCGCTATCTTGTCAGTTTTCTTACTTCAGAAAAATGTAGCACACCTTCTTCCCGAAGGTAAATGATGTTGAGAATGAGGATAAAAATGGAAAAACTAAACTGGAACCACAACTCCTATTTAACACGCCTTTCTCTTATAAATTTCTCTAAAATTATTTTCCAACTACAATTTCATTTCCATTTCCCCCCGCCCAACACCCAATCGATTGGGTTCAATAATTTAATTAATGCCTAAAGAGCCTAAAAAGAACTAAAGTGTCATTAACAACAAAAGTTATGTGGCATAAACATGGCTTTGCCAGCTTTTAAGGTAATTAAACTTTGGTCACAAACAACCGAACGAAAAGCACAAAAGGACGAGGCATAACATACACACACACACAGACATATGTACATGCCTGAGGCATTTATAATATTTTTTTAATGCATTTAAAAGGGGCGGCCAGGTAAAGGTAAGTTGTGCAAAGATTATGAGCACAAACAAAAACAAAACCCGAAAAGCTGTGCCTTTCATTTGCTTCTCTTTTTTCACCAAACAAAAAGCCTATTAAAATAAATTACAGTGCAATTTTTTGTACACGAAAATTAACAGAGGAAGCGGCGGCGGCGGCGGCAGCGGCAGCGGCAGAAAAGACAAAAGAAATGCGAGGCGGCAGCACGAGGCACTGAATAATTCATGAGTGTCGCCGGCGCAGGCAAAAGTATAGTGTTATATTTAATAAGCTAGGGGGGAGTGTGGGTGGGTGTACTATAAAAAATTCAAAAGTCCCCGGACCAACTGAGAATGTGTGTGTGTGTGTGTGGGTGACCGGGGAGGAAGGACAAAATTTGACAAATTTGGTTGCCTACTTTTTGGGGCCGCCTCGCCGCTTTAACTTAATCATTTAATAAAACTTTTATGCTGACGAGGCCAAAAGCCCCGCATCGATGGCCGCTTGACTATGCCCGCCGCTCGTCTCATACTCAATTACTTTTGTTTTCTGCCTTCGCTCCTTGCGCCCAGGACACTTAGTAGCCTTTTCCTCTGATATATTTTAAAATTACGTCAATTTTCTTTTGAACACTCACCGCTTTGTCCTAGTGCTCGGGGCCGGGATAGGGCTGGACTTGCAAAGAGTCGACTCTTAAGCTGATTGTGTGTTAATCGCGGTTAGCTTGACAGCCGAAAGTTTAATTAGAGTACATTCTGTCCGAAATGTGGCATGATCGGAAATCGGAATCCTTTGACTGCATTTTAAGCGGCATTTTTACACTTAATTCAATTCACTTTTGGGCTGCAACTGATTGAAATTGTGAAACGATTCGACGAAAAACTCGGTGCAATACTTTTGCATATTTTAAACGCGCTGCCCCGTTGCCACAGAGGCAAAATAATTAAATTTTTGTTGGTTTCAACCATTTTTTTGTTTTTTTTTTTTGGCAAACGAAAATGCCATACGAACCAGACATAAAAATGCAGGCCGCTGCCTTCTGATGCCTATGACCGACCGGCTGCTGTGTTTCCCCGAAATCATTTTTGTGCTTTTGATTCATTAAAAAACAATTAAATGTGCGACACGCGAACTTAATTACAATTTTATGTGGCGCCTTCATTCCGAAACTCTTTTGCTTAAATTTTTGATATTCTTTTGGGGGGTGGCGTACAATTTGTATAATCACGGATCGCTTCGTGGTCGCGCATTAAGTGACCATTGTCTGTCTCCGCCTCTCTGAAAAATGGCAGCGAAAATTTTCCAATTTGTAGCAAAATTGCAAAGTTTTGTTTTGCGGTTTTTCCACAGACAAGAGATTCGACCATCAACTTCAATTGCGCATTAAATTCTTCGCGCCGCCTGACGCCATTTGCTGCTGCTGTTGTCGTTGTTGTTATTAATAGCATTAATTAAAATTTTAATTTGTAACCAGCACGCTCTTACGTCTGGTTGGCCAGCCAACAAACTTGTTCAACACAAATTACTTGAAAATACGTGGGCGACATTGTCTACGATTTTGGAAATTGCATTACAAAATGTCGTTTGTCTTTTGCCATTTAACTGATCGTTATGCAAATAGCATTAAACGTAAAGACATTTTTGTTAAGGTCAAGCATGTTGTAAGTGCCGAAGGTAAATATCTTTACAGTCGGTTATCTGGCAAAATATAAATTTTGACTGTGTAGGATATATGCGGAATCATCATCTATCTGAATTTACTTATATGGCAACTGTTAAATGGCAGGCTTTCACACATGTATGGCAGCATTTGTGGGAATCGACATCAGTAACTCTAACCAACTACACTCACAAAAAAGAGAAGCCTACAATAAATGTCTTAGCAGTTCCCACAAGGAAAAGTTGCCTTTAATTCAACTTTCGAGGCAACTTTTACCTAAAAGAACAATTTTCTGTCAGTTTTTATACTCTGTACCGAAGGTACATAGAGTATTATAAGTTTGTGCAAAAGTATGTAACATCCAGAAGTAAGCATCTCCGACCCCATAAAGTATATATATTCTTGATCAGCATCAACAGCCGAGTCGATATAGCCATGTCCGTCTGTCCGTCTGTCCGTCCGTCCGTCTGTCCGTCTGTCTGTCTGTCCGTATGAACGCACAGATCTCAGAGATGGTAAGAGATAGAGGTTTGACATGTATGGGACATATGCTTCTTATGTCTGCAGGCAGATCAAGTTTATTTTCAATTTTGTCCACGCCCCCTCCCGCCCCCGCAATTCAGAAAAAACGTCATATCTCCCACAGTTTTGAAGATAGATGGCTTGTTCCTTCTGGACATATTTAGTTATTAGGATAACTTATCGATCCGCCAAAGAAATGAAGAAGATCGGATGAACGGTTTTCGATTTATGATCAAAAGACAATTTTTCTTGGTACAGAGTATGTTATAGTCGGGCTTGACCGACTTTCTTTCTTGTTTTTTTGAGGAAATGGTCACATAAAATTGAAGGTCACGTTTCCTAAACGATTGAAAAAACAGCTGAACTAGTGTTAGTCTAAACTTTCAGCTGGAAAGAAGTGTGGCTCAGATGTTGGAACATTGCCTTAATACGTGGAAGTTGTGAGTTCGAGTCCCGCTGCTTTTGTTGGTTTTTTTAATAAAAACTTTATTTCTTAACAATGCACTTGGGTCTCCCGATTGTACAAAGAACCACACAATATAAATTTCACCTGCAGTGGGACTCCAACTAACCATCTCCACGTTCCAGGCCAAACTGACATAACGACATTACGAACGTTAAGGAAAAGTGACCTTCTATTTGGGTGACTATTTCCTCAACAATAAAACTACCTTGCCTTATAAAACGACCTAAATAGTTAAGGTCATCAGCAGCCTAAATGTTACATTAAGATGCTTTTGTCGCCATTTTTTGACCAAATTATCATGAATTTTTTTTTGGGTGTAGATTAAAAATTAAAATAAAATCTTTTAATACATTTTTTAGTTTAATCAAATTACTTATCGCCCATAAAAAAAGCTCATTTTGAAAGTCTTCTTCTTCTTCTCTGGCCTGATGAAGTCATCACAACCGATTTACGTTCAAGGCCGCCGCGATCCGCTTCCGCCACACTCCTCTGTCTTGAGCGAGCTGCCACCAGCTTCGAGATATCTTTCGTCACTTGGTCACCCCATCTCAGCTTCGCTCGACCCACACTGGGCGTCTTGTACACCTGTTTTGCGGGAGCTTGGTAACATGTCCTATCCAAAGCAGCCACTGATGCTTTATGCGCTCGACAAGATCCGTGTCCCCATAGAGCTCGTACAGCTCACGATTCTTTCGGATGCGAAATTCGTCGCCAACTTTTAGAGGTCCATAAAATCCTCCGAAGAATTTTTCTCTCAAAATCGCCAATTGAAGACGCATCCGCTGTTGTAAATGTCCCTGCTTCTGCGCCGTATTGCAGGACTAGGATGCCAAGCGACTTGTATACCTCAATTTTCGTTTTTCGAGAGAGAAGTCTCTGCTCTTGAACTGGCTACTGAGCCCGTAGTTGCATCGATTTGCAAGAGTAATTCTTCTTCGAATTTCCAGACGGATGTTGTTGTCGCTGGCTATCATCGTTCCGAGGTAGACAAAATCCTTAACTACCTTGAAGTTGTAGTCTTCCATTGCAACAGATTGTCCAAGACGCGTAGACTCACTGCGCGTTGATAGTAGGTACTTCGTCTGATGCTCATTTACCGCTAAGCTCATGCGTTTTGACTGCTTTTCTATATCCGAAAACGTCCCTGCCGGTAACATCAATATCATCGGCATATGCAAGTAGCATTATATCTTTGAAAAAGATGGTGCTCGCTCTGTTGGCATTTGGGCAATGGCGTAGTACTTACTCCATCAGTAGATTAAAGAAGTCACACGATAGGTCACGAAAGGTTTTTTACAATTTTGACGAAGCTTTGTGTGCGTCATGCAAAGTCGAACGTACTTTGCTGTTATACCAAAAGTTGACAGGGCTTCAAAGAACTTTGACCTTATCGGATTGTCAAAGGCAGCTCATTTTTAAAGTAAGTGCACAAAATGAACCTAGAACAAGAAAGAAAGTCGGTTAAGCCCGACTATAACAAACTCTGTACCAACGAAGTTATTAAATTTTGATGCTGCAGTAGCAGCTGAAAGCAGCGCTGCTACTGCCCTGCAGCAGCGAACAGTCTTTTGATCATAACTTGACAACCGCTCATCCGATCTTCATCATTCCTTTTACAGATCGATAAGTTATCCAGATTACTAAATATGTCTGGAAAAATCGAACCATTTTTCTTTAAAACTGTGTGAGATATGACGTTTTTTCTAAATTGCGGGGGCGGGAGGGGGCGTTGCCTAAATTGAAAATAAACTTGATCTGCCTGCAGACATAAGAAGCATATGTCCCATACATGTCAAACCTCCATCTCTTACCATCTCTGAGATCGCACAGTTCATACGGACAGACAGACGGACAATCGGACATGGCTATATCGACTCGGCTGTTGCTGCTGATCAAGAATATGTATACTTTATTGTGTCGGAGATGCTTTCTTCTGGCTGTTACATACTTTTGAACAAACTGAATTTACTGTATGTACCTACGGTACAGAGTTTAAAAATATACTGGTACACCCAGAAAAAAGTAGAACGAATAAGTTAAGAGCAAACGCTCTTAAAAAAATATTTATTCGTTCTTGAATCTTCAAGAATTTCGCTCTTGAAATCGAGCTAAATTCGTTCTCAGTATGATGTATTTAGGCGAGGGGACTGAGGTAAAAACAGAGAGGAGAGCAAGCACATTCGAGAGCACACAGCGTTGAACTCTCTCTCAGTTTGAATTTTTATGGAAGAGGGGTGTGCGGGGCAATCAATTTTTGCACTGATGTTGCTTTGGAATTCCCAACCGATTATGGCATTGCTGGCATGGAGCGACGGCTGTGCGACTGCCAGTTGACAGGCAAAGACTGATACTCCTTTGAGGTGTTATGAACTCTCGAGCCCTCTAAAACTTGCTACATGGCTTAACAATTAGTTTTCCATGAAATAAATTTAAAATAAATGGAAAAAATAAAAAAAAAAGTAATTTTAAATTGTTGTATTATTGGAATCTATGAAGCTCTTGATTTAAGAGTAAACGATCTTACTCTTGAATCTGATGAGCTCTTGATAATCCTAAGAACATTCTATAATTTGGTCAATGCTGTGTGCTCTTGATGCAAGAATGAATAACCTTGGATTTGAGTTCGTTTGGCACTTGATTCAAGAATTTTGCTACTTGATTTGAGAATGTTTCGTTCTTAGATCAAGTATTGAAGCTCTTGGATCAAGAAGACCGGGATCAAAAATTCATACTTGGATCAAGAATTTCGCTCTTAGATCGAGAATTTTCACTCTTATCGAACTATTGATCTCGAAAACTCTTGATCCAAGTATGAAATTCTCTATTTTTTCTCTGAGTGTATTGGAAAAAGCCTATCGATTTGCAATTGCAGCTGTAGGTAGCAGTTTCACTTGAAAAGTGCGCACTATTTCATCGATTTTCTACGACTATTTAGCCTTCACAATACCGTGTCATTGGAGTTCGGCAGAAAATCAGTTAACAGCATGTTCTTCTGCTGAACGCGGCCATAGTTTGTTATCCAGAGTATTTCAAGCCATTATTGAAAGTTTATTTTAACCAAAATCACCTTGATGAGTCTTTTTGGTTACCTATTTGATCATTCTAAAGACGACTCGAAAATATTTTATGCAAAAGCTCAAAATGCGATTTATTGATATAAAAAAAAGGCAGGAAATCGAGGAAAAACGACTCTTGTAAGGATAATCGAAGCAAGGGTACACAGAACAAAATAATGATATGCTCTGTGTCTCAATATTATATTTTCTCATATCAATTAAAAGCTGAAAGTCGGTGCTGCCCGACTTTGATATACCCGTTAATCAGGGGAATTAGTGTTTAATGCCCTTTCCTAATGTTATTTAACAGAGCATTAACATTAATGTAAGCATATCGCCATTTTGTTGGCAAGCAGTGCGTGCTGCTCTAAGAAATATGCAATGTTTCGTACAACTTTCATAACACTGTCATTAATAATCCGATCTTTATTAAAATTTGTGAGAACGACTACGTGAAATGGATATAAAAATGATCAGGATGACCCGTTCTTGTCACAAAAATAAAAAAATATATAAGTTGGAAAGGCTGGCTAACAGTTGTATTATTTAATTTACTTTACCATTCCTTGATTGGGGATCGACCTCAGCACGAAAGGAGTGGCGTCTCATCTCAGTGCCTTCTTAAGTATTTCGACACGTTGCTCGAAGTTTCGAAATGAGACTCTATTCTTTTCTTTACATTTTCTATACGACCCTTGCTCTTTATGGTCGAAATGAAATGTTATTGTTTCGAAATGATATGAAATCAAATATCAAATTGATATTGCAATTTTTGTCTCTGTTTACGATTTCCCTCCGACATAAGTATTCATTATGATCACAAAGCCAGCCGATTTTGACCATGTTAGTCAGACCAAGGACTCGAAAAGACTCGAATTCTTATTGCTGAATACTTACAGTATTTTTTTTTTAATAATTCGATGTATTCTCAGTTTTATCCCCTCGGAATTGTAGAGTTTGGAATTTTGTCAAATATTAATTCCTTTGGCTGATCTTTATCGCGAATAAAATATTTCAGAAACTTGCCCCACCACAAACTAAGTTCGCGATTAAGCTCCCAGTTTTGTTCATAAGCCAATAAATTTAACAGGCACACTCACACACACACACCAAAATCATGTCACATGTCCATGTGGCTAGGCTCAACATATCAAGGGTGGGGAGGGGGTGTGGGGTGGCTAACTAAGCTTCACGGCTTTTGGTTTTTGTCAACGGAAGAAAGCCTAAAATTAAATAGCAAATCATTTGATTTATGTGTGCGTGCCTCCGTGTGTGCAACATAATCTATGACTTTGCCTGATTTTGAATATTCATTGAAGGCAGGCGAATGAGAGGCAATGGCGCTCGCTTAAATCAGCCTGAGTGGCTGCCTGATGCTTCACAAGTCATTTCTCTTTTCGCTCATATTAATACATTTGATTTAAGGCACATTTATCAAAAAATTACTGTAATAAGTCGACGCGTCATGATTTATGCCACCAAATTATTTCCACTTGCTTTTTTCTTTGGTTTTGCTTTCAATTATGGGCCTGGACATGCGTCGCCTCTTTGTTTTATGTATCTCTGTGGTGGTAACTGATTTGTGGACATTTGTCCGACTGTTTGGCCCTAAACGAAAAACCAAAAACCAACTTTTGCAAAATATGCAAATGTTTTAGTTTACTTTGATTTGGATTTTTGTTTCTCCTGGTGGCATACCTGAAAATAACTTGACATTTTTATGCGACTCATAAATACAAGCAGCAAGCCCATCAATGCCCGCCAGGCAGTAGTATGTTTGGATAGATAGGGCTGGAGTCTTGGCAAGTATACGCACTGTGGTGCCGAGCATATGCAAAATCATTGACTAAGCATTTGCATACAAATGTCATCCATATGCCTTGAGTGTGTCTGTGTGTGTGTGTGTGTGTGGAAAGTATTTCAGTTGCAATTTCCGGCGACTATAACCGGATGTGAAGCTGCTCAAAAATTCATGCAACCGTAAAAGGAGCAAAGTGCGCCAATAAGAAACCGAAGAAAGGAGCAAGGACAACGGAAACCGGAGTCAACAGTCCAAAGTCGTCGGCTCTTGGCTGCCACAAAAATGCTGTGCAGTGTTGTCGCCTCCATTTGCATGCATACATTTCGCCTTTTTTTTTGGGGGGTGTGGGGAAATTACAGACACACACACACACACAGTCACCGAAACATCTTTCATCGTCATAAATTGTATTTCCTTCAATTTTCAAATTGATTTATGGCCACATTTTTAATAGCTGAGGAAATTGTTGCCGATAAATTCGTACAACTATTTATGCATTTAGACTTTCGTAAATATATTTATGCTGATTTATTTAACAACTTATAATTTAGTCAGCCTGGCAAATCATTTAGCATTAAAGTTACAAACAGATTTTCATGTTTTATTTAATAAATTAATTTGAATGGCCTCCAAGCTAGAAATAAGCAACGTTTTATCAAAGAGTTTTTGATTACAACTAACTTAAGACTGCCACAGCAATAATATTTCATGCCTACGTCAGAGGGCATTGCTGATAAGGCGTTGCTGACATCAAGCATTTCATGCCATATGCCAAATGTGCCACTTAATCTAAATTCTTGCATAGTTATCCGAACTGAAAAATGTTCTTTACTTGCAAAGCTTTTGTCATAATAAGATGAAAGTACCATAAGACAGAAAGTACCTGCCATAGTGTGCATATAACTGAGAACTTTCAAGTGTGGCGACACAATAACTCTGTGAAGTTTAGCTTGTTGTCCTGTGTAGACTCTTTAACATAGCCCAGCTGCCGGTAGAGCATTGATTTGAATTTGAGTCCTCCTTCGAACATGAAATCATTCCCAAATTTGTTCTGCTGAATATGACAGCCATGCTCCTGCTTCTCTTAGACTAAAGCCGTTATCAATGTTCATTTTTGGCACGTTTCAACTGCTGAACCACTCTTTTAACGAAGCAAGCAATGTTCTATGCGAATACGAAAGCAACTGAATATGCGTTTACTAGCTTTCCTGAGAGAGCTTTCCGCTGAGTGGTCCTTAGAAGTGGACCGAAATGGTGCGAACACTCAAGATGATAACTTGTATGAACTGAGAATGATATTACTGAGCATTCTAAATCTATATTTTAAGCAAGGCTGCAAACCTAAAAAATTCTCCAGGAGGTTCGGTCCGGGGTTCGAACCCATTGTAAAATAAAAGGTTCGGTTCGCGGACCGGTTTTTGGAACCCCTGAACCCAAGGTTCTGTTTCGAACCCTGGTTCGCTTGCACATAAAAGAATAGTTAGTCTTTTAATTTATTAATACGTTGAAAATGAAACATATATGCCTTCTTTCCATATGCTTAATTATAACTTATAACAAACTTAAGTGTTGAAAATGCTCGTTCAACTGATACCTGAGTTGCTGGTACAGCTCGTATAGTAAAATCAATATTTTGTAAGTCTTCGTTATTATGACTTTTCCAAAATTTTAAAACATTTATAGATGCATGTTGTAAGAGCCTGGAACCTTACGTTAGATTTGGGATTTGGAAATTCATATTAAGGGTCAACAATATTCAGTTCATTTGTGACTACCGAGCAGTAAATAACAAAAGCCCGGAGCTTTACAGATGTGATGTTATCTTGGACAATTTTCAAAGGAATCTATAACATAATTCAAAGATTTTATATTTGATATTTGTTTTTTGCTTTCATAAACTTCTCGTCTTTGCAATGAGACGTTGAGTCATTTGTTGTCAAATTTTGAAAACTCTCATTAAGCATATTTTTTGGCGCTTTAGCATGTCTGCAATGTGCTGCTTTGCAACTTGTTTTTGGTCAGAAGTAAGAAAAGTTTGAAATCCTGGGTCTAAGAACACAGCAGCCAATATTGGTACATAGCTCATAATAGAAGAACGTTTGTCGAGGCACTTAGAAAGTAATAAATAATGTTTTGCTGGATATTTTCGAATGTATCGTTGATTACTTAAATCGGTGAACCGAACCTCATTTTTAAAAAGAGTGGTCCGGTTCGGGTTCAGGTTCGCGGAGTCAAAAATGTAAGCCGCCTGGTTCATGGTCCGGTTCGCGAACCCCAAAAAACCCGAACCGAACCGGTTCTCAGGGGTTCGGTTGCGGACCAGTTTGCAGCCTTGGTTTGAAGATCATATTGATACTTTATAATGTCATTTTGCCACAATACAAAACAAAGAGAAAACTTCACTTCGACACCCCCAAAGTTTTTATAACCTTGAAATTCGTATAATTTATCTAAATAATGGTTCATTAATTATGTTTGGAAGACTGTTAGACAGAAAAAAATTCGAGATATTCGGTACTAAAACAATCCCAAACGATGTCATAAGTCGGTCAATACCGGATATTATCATTGCATGTACGAACAGGATTGTCCTCATTTTGGATTTTTCAATCCTGGAATTCTTCTCTGATTCGAGCCTGTTATCCGAACTCGACTTGATCCCTTAGTAGCATCAAATCAAGAAGACCCGATATTGACTTAAGCTCTTTGGTCTTCAAATCGGCTTGATGCAAGTTTGCCCGAGATTAAATTGACCTTGATTTTCAAACAACACACAATCCGAAAGAGGATTGTTGTCGAAAATGACCGAGATTGACTTTATCTCTTTATTGGATCTTTATGTTACCCCAAAATGAGCTTCCCACCAGAGGACTTGTTGATTTTCAAACCAGCAAGTTCTTGTCGGCTCGAGTTGATTAGTTGTTTGCATACCCCCGGTACTAACTTTAATAGACTTTAGCTTCCTCCTCATGCCAGCATTGCTATGACTGTTTGGGAATTGTAAGGCATCATAGTAGCAAAAATCGACACATAAAATCAAATACTTTGAGCATGTGTGTGTATCAATTGAGCCTCATTCACAGACACAACAAAATTAGCTACACGCCAAGTGTAGAAACGGTAAAACTGTAAAATGTAAAATTTCACACGAAAAATGTAGATAACTGAAAGCTAAACGTAGCATGTAAAAAAACTACATACTACGTGTAGAAATAAAAAAAAAACGAGGCGTGTTGCAAAGAATACACAATATGAGAAAATTTGCATATTTCCAAATATCTTTTACATTTTTCATACAGCAAGCGGAATTACACATGAAATTTTGAGTTTTCTACATTAAAGTTTTTAACGATATTAAAAACGCACACGAGCATGTGGAAATTCTAAACGAAAATGGTAGCTTAAAATCGGAACAGAATAGCTATGTGTTTCATCTAGAAAGTTGTTATTCACACGCTACATGTAGGATTTCTAAATAAAAGTTTAGGATTTCAAATGCTGAATGCTACGTATAGAAAATCTACATGAAACGTATTGTTGATCCATTAGCTCATCGTCGCTAGTCACTTCCCTTTATTAATATGATTTGCGGCAATGCCGCGCGAGTGCTTGGTAGTCGTATGGGCTGAGATGCCGGCATTTAAGTTAAGACAAGGTAAGTGAGTTATGAGTTTGATCGCACCCCCGGCAAGGTGAGTAAAAAAAAATCACATTTCTTAGGCTTTTCAGAAAGAAGACTATCTCCTCCCGTGCCCCCTTCTCGCCACCTCCTCCTCACCACACTCCCTTGTGAAAATAATGTGGTGACAACAGCTGAATTTACAAAACAAATTTGATTGCTCGGGCTGGGTCCACATCCACATGCCGCATTTAGAAATGAGAAAGCTAAATGTAGAAAGGAAACATAATCGTAGTGGGTGTAAAATCCCTGTTAAACGTGTAGAAAAACTACATTCTCGTGTAGTTTTTACATATTTTTTTTCTCTGTGTAGTATGGAGAGAGATTTACTTCCTCTTAGTTTCTTCGCTCACTTTAATCTCGAGTCAGGATTATTTGACTTTCAATTACCGATTCGAGATTGACCGTAGCCTTTTCGGATTGACACAAGCTTTGTATCAAGCTCAATTTAGTACGACTCGAGTTTGAAATTTCAATCCGAAGGTGGAGATCAAATCAATCTTTTTGAACTTGATTTTATATCGCCACTTTTTTATTTTCTGTGTACTTGCAGACATATCAAGATCACTTTTAATTTTTTCCACGCCCCCGAAATTTGAAAAAGCGTCATATCTTCCACAGCTTTAAATATAGAAAGTTTGTGCCTTCTGGTCATATTTAGTAGTCAAAATTGTTTATCGATCCGCCAGTGGATTCTTAAAGATCGAATGAGCGGGAGTCAAGTTATGAGCAGTAGAATTTCCGCTACACGAGTGCATACACTTTCGTTCATTTAACACAGTCGGGCTTGACCGACTTTCTTACTCTGGTAGTTTTAGATTTAGATTTTGAGAAATTCCAAAAGCTGCAATTCTTCTTTTTGACTTAAGTGAAATTATCGGAGCTAGACTTAAACAATTTCTAACAAGAAAGAAAGTCGGTCAAGCCCGACTATAACATACTCTGTACCAAGAAATTTTGTCTTTTGATCATAACTCGAAAACCGTTCATCCGATCTTCTTCATTCCTTTGGCGGATCGATAAGTTATCCTAATAACTAAATATGTCCAGAAGGAACAAGCCATCTATCTTCAAAACTGTGGGAGATATGACGTTTTTTCTAAATTGCGGGGGCGGGAGGGGGCGTGGCCAAAATTGAAAATAAACTTGATCTGCCTGCAGACATAAGAAGCATATGTCCCATACATGTCAAACCTCTATCTCTTACCATCTCTGAGATCTGTGCGTTCATACGGACAGACAGTCGGACAGACGGACAGACGGACGGACGGACAGACGGACAGACGGACATGGCTATATCGACTCGGCTGTTGATGCTGATCAAGAATATATATACTTTATGGGGTCGGAGATGCTTCCTTCTGGATGTTACATACTTTTGCACAAACTTATAATACTCTATGTACCTACGGTACAGAGTATAATAAAATGTTTGTCTTCCGAATTCCGAAACGGGATTCATGGATGTGTATTAAAATTGTTATAAAAGCAAAGACTCAATTGATAGCCACAGATTCTGTGGTAACCTTCGGTATGTGTTTGTAATAGCAGGTACTGTAAAATACATATCAAATAGTTCTTGCAACCAGTTTTTTAAGTTAAACAAGTTTTCCTATATATTAGAGTTTAAAGCTTAGATTGAGTATTTTGATACTTATTTTACTATCATTTAAAGGACTCAAAAACTATGATTTATGAGCTTAAAGTATGCTTCTTGAACAAACATTTCTAAGGCCCGATTTCACCTCTTCTACATAGAGCTTTCTGTTACCTAAACTAGCAAATAGTTAACAGAGTAAAATCTAAGCTTATCTGACACATAGCAGCTGTATAGAAGATGTGAAAACGGCACTAAGATCTGGAAGGAATCACAAATGAATCATTAATATAACAACTCCAGTTCCTGGAGTGAAAATTTGTTATAATCAGATAAAATATCCTGACGAAACAAAAAATTCCGTAGTGCTGGCTACTCACCTTTACTAAAATAAGAAATATTCAATAATTTTACCCAAGTGCACAAGCAAAATATGTTCAATAATCGGGACAAAGTATTTTCCCAGAAATAATATAACATATTTGATACTTTGCCGCAGTTACTAATCAATGAATCCCATTCCATTTTCAAAAGCCCCTGCACCTGAATTGTATAAAGGAAATCCATTGAATATGCCATAAAATCGTAGCATAACCATTACCTGCCTCAATAACATCGGCTGTGTGTTTTGCTGTCGCCATGTGACTGCGGCAATAATAAAGGCATAAAATTTGTACAAAACAACAACAACAACAACAACGGCGACACACAACAAAAAACTGAACCAAAAAGTAGACAAAGGGCGGATGTGAAACAAAAAGCAGCAGCAAATTGACTTAATTTTTATGCGTCTTTTTAGCAGAGAGAGAGTCGTAGAGTTTGGGGTCCAAACAGCTGATTTTGGTTTAAGAGCACAACGCTTGGAATTTCGCTTGCGTTCCACTTCCAGGCTGTTGCGCTCTCTCGCTCGCTCTCTTTTGGAGCTTAACCCACATCCGTTTAATTCTCTTGTTGGCGACGACGACAACGAGGTCTGAAACCTGGCCAGCAACGAAAGTAATCTTCAGTCGTTGGAATTCATTCGTGCGTCGTGGACACCAGCCAAACGTAAACGCGCAACAAAAATCGTGCACGTGGCTAGACACAAAAAGCAGTAAAAAGAAAGGAGAAAAATTCACAGTTTAGTGAGAAGTAAAGCATAAAGAAGTAAGCAATTGAAAAAGAGAAGAAAAATGCCTGAAATCAAAGGCGAATCGAAAAGTGTAGCCTAGACACAGGCGCAACGTGTTTCGGTGCCTGCTACAAAGTGTGTGTGTGTGTTTGTGTATTACCGCGTCATCAGCATCTTTCTGATATCCACTCAAGGGTCATTGACGTTCTAAAAACTACTGAAAAAAGGAATATAAATATATAGAGAGAGCCAAACATGGCATGATTTTATGTGCGTTTCACCTGCCAGCAATTAGACGGCTGTAAAACTTAATCGCTGCGGCCAAGAATAATTAAGCCCGGCAACTTTAATGGATGCAAATACTGAAAGTCAGCAGGTGGTCAAAAGTGGGCATAGCTTGAATGTGAAATCAATGTGAGCTTTGTTGTTAAAAATTGTTTATAAATATTTTATTTGCTAAGCCAAAGTGGGACTCAAAAAAGTTTTCGGTTAATTTCTCGGGGTATACGAAAATGTTCTGGGGGAGCTATAGAAGTTGGGTAGTTAGAAGACTAGAATTCGGTTTTCGTTCCCAAATAGATTCCAGCTGCTTTTCTGTACATTGTCCATATAAAAGAACAAACTGGGTTGAAGTAAGTTAAGAAGAAGTCTGTGGAGAGTTGTAAATATTTAACAACTGTTTTTAAAAGCAGATTTCACTTCAATAACAAATTTTAATATTCTAAAAGTGGAAACAAAATGTAATTCTGTAAAGCAATAAAGCTATTTACTTGTTTCTTTAAGTTTGCCACTGCATCAAAAATGATCATTTTTGTGATTTGATTGTCAGAGAATCGAGTTTAATTTGTTGAACGTCAGCCTAAAAGTAAGCAGTTTTTCTTAAGCAGTTTTATCAGGAAAGCAAACCTCTCCAACAAAGTACTGGTTCGGTTCAGTGTTTCACCAAGGCACATTATGAAATATTATGCTTAATGTATTAATGTGACTTTTCGAACACTTTTGAAATTGAAGTTCTATAACCCATTTGAATATCTTTAAAATTCTTAGAAGAATGTCCAAAACTTTATTATATCTATAAGTTGCTAGAGGAATGCTCTTCGAAAAGAGAGACTGTCAGCTAGAAAAGAATATGTACCATACATCTTACCTACCCTATTTATCATTTTAAATGGGAAAAAACTTCTGTCCAAGATTGAATTAAGGTCAGGAATTACCACAAAAAATTTTAAATATTGTCTACTGGAGTAAAAAATACAGATTGATGACAGGTATATGAGGAGTTCGGCGGCATCGCTAAAAATTTATCTTAGGGAAACGATAGGGCAAAGTCTAATCCCACTAAAACTAGTTAGAGAACTGCACAGAACCGAACGGAACGGTTTTCATTTGTGGTCTTTGGTTCGGTTCAACATTTCTGAAGAAAGTAGGTTCGGCTTGCGGTTCGCGGTTCAATTCGGATCAAGACCGGTTCGGTTTGCATCAAAGATTTTTATATTTTTCACACATTGCTAAAGGCTTACAAAAAAAGTTATAAAACAAACTGCCAGACATCAGAAAGCTGGCTACGAAATATTAAGCAAAACGTTGATTCTAAAATGTGTAGCATACTTACAAAAACGGCTGAACATGTTGAAAAGTTTATGGTTTCAGATTTTATAAAATGTTTGAATACATGAAAATATTCGATTGATTCAGAGCTTTTTCGATTGGAGTCATCTGGTTGACAGTTCAAGCTTTAATTTAAATCTAATTGGAGCCTTCTTGCACCTTGGCATTATGTTCCGTTTTCGAAAATAAGCAAAAACTTGTGGTTTTGACACGTTGAATCATATGTGTCCAAAATTTTGACGTCATGTGCACTTTTGAAGGCCAGTTTCGTGTTTAGCAATGTAAGTCCTATAAGATTATCCTTGTATGATCTTTGAATCATTTTGCGTGTTGACCAGTTTAAGTAGTCTACTCAATTTGGATTAAATAAACTAACATGCTACTCATATCATATTATGCCCAAGGCTGCAAATTTTATGGAATCAAAACAAACGTAAAGTCTAGGGATCGTTTTACGGAACGGTTGTCTTTCCTTGGGGGCCTTGAAACGTTTTTGGCTCTGTTTTAAATTAACTTTAAGCCAATTGGACATTTTTGGGCATTAGAGCGCACTTTTTTTAATGGAAAATTAAAGAACATACTTGCGTATTATAACAAGGCACCAAAAATTGATATAGGCGCTATGTTGCCTCCACAGTTTTGATATAGCACATACGCAGTGTTGCCTTTAATCTTTTTATATTTCTGTAGTTAACTTTGATTTCAAACAAAATAATTTTTATTGTAACAAACGGATGCTTTGATTTAAACTATAGTACGCTAAGCATAATGTAAGATACCAAGCAAAATGTTTAATACTTACCAACTTAGGCTGCGCTCAGACAAACTGGCAGGTTGCCATATTCTTAGGTGCCAGTTGCTGCCATACACGTGTGAACACCTGCCATTTTAGTGGCATTCATGTACATTTATTTTACTTGTCTGAAGAGACCGCCAGATAAATGGCATACAAAAATCTGGCAGCCTGCCAGGGTGTCTGATTAAACGGTTGGAGGAATAAACCTACTCATTAGACTTTGACTTTGATTTCAAATGCGTCTAGATTAATTACACAGTGTTACAGCCAAAAATTACTTTTGAAATGTATTTTGTAGAGCAGGTCGAGTGTAGCATTTCCTCATACTTGGTTACTTTCTAAAAAAAACAAGAAAGAAAGTCGGTCAAGCCCGACTATAACATACTCTGTACCAAGAAATTTTGTCTTTTGATCATAACTCGAAAACCGTTCATCCGATCTTCTTCATTCCTTTGGCGGATCGATAAGTTATTCTAATAACTAAATATGCCCAGAAGGAACCAGCCATCTATCTTCAAAACTGTGGGAGATATGACGTTTTTTCTAAATTGCGGGGGCGGGAGGGGGCGTGGCCAAAATTGAAACTAAACTTGATCTGCCTGCAGACATAAGAAGCATATGTCCCATACACGTCAAACCTCTATCTCTTACCATCTCTGAGATCTGTGCGTTCATACGGACAGACAGACGGACAGACTGTCAGACGGACAGACGGACATGGCTATATCGACTCGGCTGTTGATGCTGATCAAGAATATATATACTTTATGGGGTCGGAGATGCTTCCTTCTGGATGTTACATACTTTTGCACAAACTTATAATACTCTATGTACCTACGGTACAGAGTATAAAAATACTGATGGGCAATTCCGATAGCAACGAGAGAAACCTAAAATATTACAGATCTGGCAGGGATATTGAAAAGGGCCTTGGAGTTCCTATGGTTGGAGACGTTTTAAATAAGCAGGCTACAATATACCTGGACAAGCTGTCGCACTACCCCAACAAATTGGCCAATAACTTGTTAAGAAGACGCAGGATCCAAGGTGTACGTCAAAGGAGCCATTCACACCAAATTCTCACACTTTCTTACACTAAAACACGTATACATTATCGGTAAGCCCAAATGGACACTGCCAAGTACTGTTAATACCGAATACTTCACACTAGTATAAGCGACCAAAAATGGTAGCAGAAGGCTAGTTAATAAATGACACTTTTCTAACAAAAATGTTTTTTTGAAAATTTCCTCTTTGGCCTTCACTGGTTTTACTATTTTATTCTAAGTGATTTCCATTTAAGTTTTATTATAATAACCCATTTAATTCTCCGTAGAACAGATGTTGTTTCTATGAATTTGATCACTGTCTGAAGAAGATATTAGCGTATTTATAGACAATGTAGTATTTTCTTATATGTCTGCTTACATATAGTATAGTATAGTATAGTATAGTAATTCTTATTAAATACTTGAAAAGAAAATATAAATACTTTTGGACAAAGGTTAACATTATACGAATAATGTTTCCTATCAAACTTTTTCAAGCACTTTTTAAAGCATAAACTATCATATGAAATTCTTAGCTTTTTGTAGATCCTGCAAATGTGTTTTCAAGCTTAAGCTTGCTCCAAATGTCAGCAGTGGGCTGTAAGGTTCGTGAATCATTTCCTAGAGTGACTTTTTTATTCTCTGTACCAATGGTATAAGCAAGAAGAAGGCATCTCCGACCCCAGCAAGTAAATATTCTTGACCACAATCAAAAGCTGAGTCGCAGTAGCCGTGTCCATCTGTGCGTCCAGTGCGCTCAGATCTCATAGATGGCAGGAGCCAGAGAAATTTGAAAAGTAACAAATATCTCCCACTGTTTTTTAGATAGATGGTTCGGATCTTATGGACATATTAAGTAATCAATATAATAGAAAGTGGAAGCGCTGCTGTCTGCTAATTCAGCATCAAAAACATGACATATCATTCAGTCGCTTCATAAATTTTCGCTATCATGTTTTCATAATAATCTAAGTAGGCTAAAATGAAACAGTTACTATATGGCAAAGTGTTTGATCTTTTATTTACCAACCCCTGCATTTTAATCTAAACATTAAGCGCTTTCAAATGTTTATTTCCATTATTGTCCTTGAAACAGAAAGCGAGTTAGTAGCTAATCTTACAGGCAAAAAGTGATTAATGCAGTTGGATTCGGTTAACTAATATTTTTTCGATTTCAAATCTAAAAAAGTACTTTGAAACGACTGGTAAAATATATAAAGTGCATACACGCACCTCAATCATTCGAATAATGATTCTTTTTTTTAATCTTCCGATGCTCGAAAGTGTTTGCTGTCCTGCTTTGATCTCCAATTTTCCATTCCAATTGCTTAGAAAAATACACAAATCATTATTTTTTTTATTCCAAATCCTGCAACAAATTGATTCAACAAAAATGTTTTTATACGCAAAAAAAGGAAAGAAAATAAAATTGGCTGGCGAGTGCCTAAAAGTATGCACTAGAAAAGTTCAATTGCACTTTGGTCGTTCGTAGCCTAAAAAAAATGTAGGACAACGTGTGGCATTTTACGAGTAAATACACAAAAAATATCACATAAAATCACACTGAAAAGTCTAGAGCCCAAAACAAAATGAAAATAAGCCAAACAAATAGTTCATGCTAGATTGGGCAAAAAAAAACTATGCAAATTTCGTTTGATTTTAAAATTTAAAAATAAATATTTACAAATATGACAAACGAACAGTTTAGGTGTATTGTTTTTTAGGCAATTTATGCAAAATATTTCCGTGGTGTTTGATTTAAAATATTTGTTAAATATTTGTATGTTGTATTAAATTAGAGAAGAAGTTGTTTTGAGTATCTTGATCCAACTTAATCCAAGGGGATTACATTCTTAAAATATTAGCAAAGTTATCTTTTGGTTAAGAGTTGAGAAAGCGTCTGGTCCAAAAATAAAACAGATTATGATTATATGAAAATAATTCGATGGAAATTTCATAGATACTTACCAAGGCGGCAACACGTCTTACTGATACAGCAATAAACTTTACAAAATCCAGTTGATATTGCAACAAGAAATCACACTATTTGTAAAAGGAAACCTGTAGTTCAATTCCATTTAATTTGATAACTCAAATTATAATAAAATCGAAAAAATGAGTACATAATTGTCAGTTGATAAGGGTAACGATTTTGAACAGCAAATAGCAAGGACATAAAGCAAATCTTTTTTATTCAACAACAACTTGAGATACATTTGAGGTAAAGCATTGACTGATTTGAAAAATATATAGACTATGCAGTTGTCAGCCTTGAAAAAACTTCTTTAGATTTCCCCTTCGGATGCGGCGTTAAGCTGTTGGTGAGAAAAATGGAAGTACAAAAGCCAAGAGATTGAGATAAGTTCGGCTTAAAGTCAATTATTTTTTCATAAAGGTCAAAAATATATTGGTATAACATTATATGAGATCCAAGTTGATTAACTTATGAATGTCAAAGGCCTGAATTTGTAATGTTTGCTTTCTGACACATCAAAAACTCTATATACTCTAAGATAGGCTTAAATTAAGCTACAAAAATTCCTAATCAAACATTTGCAAATCACGTTTAGCAAATCCAAGCCGTTTCTTAAATCAGGATGTGAGCAATTTAGTAGATAATTTCTAAACTTTCGATAGCTTTTAGATCTTTTAAAAATTAAAAATTCTTAGCTTAGTAAAGATATTTCTTTTATAAATAATTTCGTAGTTTAGCCCAGATTTATGATAAATTAACCAAGAGCTTTGTTCTAAAATCGTGATACTTCGTACTTTAATCTAGAAATTATTATTTACATCAAGAGTTTTGTACTTAAAACAAGAACTACCTGGCACATTCTAACTTTAAAACTGCAAATTATTGATATAAGTACTTTAAGTACTTTAAATCTTGAGTTTTCTGTCAGAAGAGACCAACAAAGAACTGAAATTTAGTTTGAAAATATATTGATTTTCTTTATATTTATTTTAAAAAATAAGCAACATTTTGGTGTACCCTTTGTCCAAGTAAATTTGGAGAGGAATTGAAATCGTCTAATGTTTTTTATATATGAGATTTATTCAAGTTTAAAACTTTGGGCTACTTTGGTTTATAGAAGTTAGTGGGTGGGTTATGGGATAATGGGCAAAAACACACACTTTAATATTTTTATGTCAAAACTACTATATAGTTTGCAAATATTTTTTATATTTTTTATCACATTGTTTAGTATCATTTGAAGTATTTTTGAGAATTTTTGTCCGAAAAAATGTCGAGAAACAACGGAGAAACAGCCACTTTAGGTGGCACATGTCTTGAATTGAACCCCTTACGGTGATCCGGACTAAAATTCGTAGTATTATCTGATGATCTGATCACATGGGATTAGAAAAAATGAGTTGCTTGGAAGTATACATTCCAGACAACGATGCCTAATAAAAAAAAATTATTATTTTCATTTTATTTACGGTCGGTTAAGGTAAGAATACGTTTCTTAGCCTGAAAAATACGCCATTTTGTCGCTGTAAAGTCGGAGCAATAAATAAACAAAAGAGGATCGTTCGTTGGCTGGGAGTCAAATATATATTAATGAAATGTGTAAAATTTCAAACAGATCGGAAAACAATATTTTGAGTTATCGCGGTCACCGACTCAAAAAAGTCGGGCGCTATCAAAGGGGCTGAGCGTTTGACTTCATATCTCATTCAGTGCATTTCCAAATGAGCTAAAATTTCAGGACATTTCTAAGGAGCTGTACTTGCGATTAAAATTTAAAAAACAAAATCATTTGTTTTGTTTATTTAAAACCATAGCCCCCCTTAAGTTTTTTAAACAAACTTGCCGTTTTAGCCGACTCGAGGTCATGTTATGCTTTTGCATAGCAAGAACACACAACACCACAAGGGACGCTGGTTGATTGTGCAGCCGTTTCAAGACCCACCACAGGTCTCTCATCATAAGTCTTCTTGCCGGGCAACTGACAGTCCGTCAGTTATCTCTCCATGCCTAAAACTTAAGATTGGTGTAAAATTAATTAAGGAACGCTTTTTCTGTACAAATAACTATGCTATTTAATGAATTCTTGAGGTTTTTGAGCAATTTTATGTTGGCAATTGGCCTAACATATAATTATTATCTTTCTTAAGTTCATTTGAAAAACAACTTGAGGGACTTTGCATTCGAAAATCTGGAAGTTGCTTATGAATAAATATTAGACTGGTTAGACTTTTTTCGAAGAAAACAAGTAAATAAATTTCGATTTGGATTTTTTGAACTTATTTGCTAGTGCCATAGATAAGCTGAAATTAATGACACTGAATAACAAGACCATTAGTTTTACACATCTATTTTTGTAAGTGATTGATTTATCTATTAATTGTTGGTTGCCTGTCTAAGCCCCTAACTATTTCGCTAGACATTGGTAACTCAATTATATGCCGCGATATTGTTGGTGTACTTACTTCTTTTAAAGAATTTGGTATCTGATTCCAAATGCGAACAGCATGAATACCAAATTGTCTTTATAATACACAGAAAAAAATAAAATTATATGATCTGGTACTCAATGTTATATTATTTCATATAATTAAAAAGCCGATATGATAAAGTTACGAATGATCTGTTCGAAAATATCAAATTCGAGAATATAAAATCAATATTAATAAGATTATATTGATATTTTATAATGTCATTGTGATACAACACATAAAAAAACAAGAAAGAAAGTCGGTCAAGCCCGACTATAACATACTCTGTACCAAGAAAATTTGTCTTTTGGTCATAACTCGAAAACCGTTCATCTGATCTTCTTCATTCCTTTGGCGGATCGATAAGTTATCCTAATAACTAAATATGTCCAGAAGGAACAAGCCATCTATCTTCAAAACTGTGGGAGATATGACGTTTTTTCTAAATTGCGGGGGCGGGAGGGGGCGTGGCCAAAATTGAAAATAAACTTGATCTGCCTGCAGACATAAGAAGCATATGTCCCATACACGTCAAACCTCTATCTCTTACCATCTCTGAGATCTGTGCGTTCATACGGACAGACAGACAGACAGACGGACAGACGGACATGGCTATATCGACTCGGCTGTTGATGCTGATCAAGAATATATATACTTTATGGGGTCGGAGATGCTTCCTTCTGGATGTTACATACTTTTGCACAAACTTATAATACTCTGTGTACCTACGGTACAGAGTATAACAATTCGTTACGTTGCCTGAAATTTCGAATCGAAACACCATTTGTCTCTTTCCATCTTCACATTTTCTATACGTCTCTTTCTCATTATGTTCAAAATGAAATGCTTTAGTCTCGAAATGACATGAAAAAAAAAAATATTTGCCAAAATATCAAATTAACCAGCCAAGATTAAATTGAAATTTACATTTTTTTTCTCTGTGTAGTTGAAAATATATTATTCGAACGAATAAAAGATAGATGTTGAAATAAGAGAGAAAGAAATATTGTTCTTTTGAACGATTGTCCACGATTTAAGTAAGAGATCAAATAATTTGTATGAAAAGCTGGAAATATATCTATATTTAAGTACAACTTGCCATATAATTAGGCAATTAATAGAAATGTATGTATACAATAGAGGAGCGTTTGTTTGTTTGTTTCTTTAATAGTTTTCCCAATACAACAAGAACTAGTCTTGATAATTATTGAAATGGTCACAACTTGATATTTGGGGAGGTAATTGAAGAAAAATAACATGTCCTAGCTTAATTACTAGTTGGGAAATTATACTTGATTGTTATAAGTGAAAACTAAGCGTTTTGACTTTTAAGATTGGCGATAAGGTTGGTTTGAACAAGAAAGAAAGTCGGTCAAGCCCGACTATAACATACTCTGTACCAAGAAAATGTGTCTTTTGATCATAACTCAAAAACCGTTCATCTGATCTTCTTCATTTCTTTGGCGGATCGATAAGTTATCCTAATAACTAAATATGTCCAGAAGGAACAAGCCATCTATCTTCAAAACTGTGGGAGATATGACGTTTTTTCTAAATTGCGGGGGCGGGAGGGGGCGTGGCCAAAATTGAAAATAAACTTGATCTGCCTGCAGACATAAGAAGCATATGTCCCATACACGTCAAACCTCTATCTCTTACACAAGAGATCTGTGCGTTCATACGGACAGACAGACGGACAGACGGACGGACGGACAGACGGACAGACGGACATGGCTATATCGACTCGGCTGTTGATGCTGATCAAGAATATATATACTTTATGGGGTCGGAGATGCTTACTTCTGGATGTTACATACTTTTGCACAAACTTATAATACTCTATGTACCTTCGGTACAGAGTATAAAAAGTGTTGCGTTCTTAATGGTTTTATGTTGATGTGGGAGCTGGTTTCAGCAGCGAGCAGCAAAGACGAAGAGTGTTTTGGTTGTGCTGCGGTTTAGTTGTTTTAGAAACAGAACAGAAACAGAAGCTCTTGCTGGATTAAATTGTATACCTAGGCTACATATTTGATTTACATATTCTAAGGCATTGTCATCAATAAAAAGTTTAGGTGGCTTTTTTATGTCAATGGTCTTTTTGTGCACAATTAAACACATAGATTTGCCAGCAGAAATACATGATTATTATTAGTAAGCGAATATTTGTAGGAACATTGAGGTTGAGGATTCTTAGTAAAAAATATTGGTATTTCAGCTTAAAATAGGGGAGAGTGGTATTTTTAAAGGGGACGAATGTTGCCAACACCAAAATGTTTTAGTACTTTACACTAGGCAACGAATTCCAGTATATTGAATTGTTGGTGATTTTAGATGGATATCACGTCCTGAGCACGAATCTAATTTCTCTTCTAAATTTTGGTTATATTGAGCTTTAAGCTGCATTAAAGGCATTTTTGATACATTTAATTGGGGGGGTGAGTCCCAGAAATCTCTAGAGATTTTCGTATAAACGCTTTCATTTCGAGCTACACATGCCTGCCTTTATATGTGAAATGTCTCCAATATGCTGGGCTACCTGATTAGTTGACAAAAGTTGAGAGATTTGATAACGACTGTTCAAGGCCAAGTAGGTTTGATACGTTCGGCTTCCCCTCTATTATCTTTATTATCTAGAAGCCAGCAGCGTTGCTGTCACTTTAAATCTAAAGTTCTCCTAGTTTAGTTCAAAGTTTAGTCGTTTATACGGAAATCTCGAGAGATTTCTGGTACCACCCAAGATTGGCTTGTTTTTTGGAACCCATTTTGGTTGATTTTAGCACACTTGGCACATTACTTAGCCTTAAGGGGGGGGGTAAGCTATTTAAATTTTTTTTATTTTTTTAAATGAATGCCTAAAATGTTAAGAATATTGGTTCAAAATTTCAAGTCGATTGGAGCAAAATTGACGAAGTTACGAGTACTTTTATACCTGTCGCATTTCAGGTACCGTACAAATTTTTTAGTGTTCAAAACTTTAAAGCGATTTTCCCACAACTCACGTTTTCAAAGTCGGTGCCCCTCATAACATAAAAACTACTGAACCGATCATTTTGAAATTTTGTACACTATTTCTGAACATAATTTACTAGGTTACGATGTCGCTGTTTTTTTCCAATTTGTTAATAATTTTTTTTTTACAATAAAAAATTAACCGAATTTTTTCCAAAAAAATCGATTTTTTCACTTCAAAATTTTCCAAAAAAGTGAAAAATTAAAATTTCGAAAAAAAAAACTCGACAGCATTACCAGGGGAAAACTATTATCTAACGAATAAGTTTTGGTTTTTTGATTTCGGATGATCCAGCACCAAGTTATGAGGGGCACCGCAATTCACCTTTTTTCCGAGAGACTTCCGAATATTTGCTGAAAATTTTATACAACATTCTTTAAATATCATACTTGAATGTGCTTTTAGTTTTAATAAAGAGATTTTAACTGTGTCGTCACAAAAAATGCCCAAAAAAGTGCATTTTTTCGAGCGATGCCGGATATTTAAAAAATATCTATATCGATATTTTTGACGATATTGAAAAAGTATCATTTCGAAATAAATATTTTAGGGCAAAAAAATATCGATAATATCGATATTTTCGATATTTTCACAAAATGAGTCTAAATGGCTAAGTGTCTTTACTATAAGCTGGTCTATTGAGGTAATTAAGATGTCATTTGACGCATAATAGGAACTACATTTTTACAAAATAGATTAATTGTATTTTTATAAGTTTAGCAAAAGATATATATTTTATTTCATTTACAACAAAAGAAGTTTTGGAATCTTATTCATGATACATTCTGATGGGATTGAGGGAAGACGCTTAACTTAAAAAGTAAACATATTTTTATGTTTTAAAACATTTTTTTGCTCGCCAAAAAACCACAAAAAACAGTTGATACAGCAGTGTGACCGAACGCTGGAAGCAAAATATCGCCGAAAAAAATCGCCATAAAATATTCGGTATGCGATATATCGCCTCATAAAAATATTCGATAATGATATATGGTTTTTTTGGACAAAAATATCGATATTCGATATTTCGATATTATTTCCGGCATCCCTAATCTCAACGAAATAGACCAGTTTCACCAACAGATTCCTGTTCAGAACAGGAAAAGCATCACCAATCTTCAAAATACTGAAAAATTCTTATATTGTGGCAGCATTGTATTTTTCAGTACTTTTAATATTTTGATTCAGGTCAACCTTTATGCAAAACTCATACCAAACAATTTAAAACCTATACCTTAAACTAATTCCACAGTAACGACTCCGTTTCCCTACAGCAAAACTTGACTAAATAATTCCACCAAATTACAAAAATGATACGCATTTAAAATGTAGCTCAATTTCAAAGTGCCAAAACTAAATTGTATAAAACAAATACCAAATATGCGCAAAAAGAGTAAACGCAAGCTCGAAAATAAAAAAGATATATAAGTTATTATTGTTAAACTCGTGGAATACAAAAGAAAGAAAAAAAACTTCAACCAAACGGTTTCATGTGAATGTGTGTGCGCGTGTACGGAGAAAGGATACGCGCGTTTAAAAAGGCAACGGATTTTTATTGCTGCTGACCAAAGAAAATCAACACAAAAGCTGAGGATTATTATCAACAGCAGGAAAAAAGAGAAAATATAAAAGCAGAAACAAAACAAACAACAGGCCATACAGGCCATAAAAACGTGGAACAGGAGCTGAAACAAGGCCACACACACACACGCACGCGTTTATAAATCTCACAACATGTATATGTAAATATATTTGTGTGTGTGCGTGTGACTATCACAAGGTAAGTCAAGCTAAAGAAAACTGGAACTGTGTTGACACAAGCTTAAGTTGTTCATGCTTTAAGCAAGTTATTGAAAAAGATGCATTTCCCTCTGTAGTAGACAGTTTTGGATCTTGTTTAAGGACCAGCCTTTCTGAAAACAGTGATTAAACCAAAAACCAATTTGATAATTCTTTCTATTTCATCGCACCAATGCACAACCATGCTCACATCTAGAGCTTAGAGATTGACAATAAAAAGTGGTACAAATTTTCATTTCAATGGTGAAAACCTTAATTAAAAATGTCAACTTTATTTGTACAAACGAAAAGTCGTTCTTTATTATTATTCAACATTTTTAATGTATTCATGCTCCAAATAGAAAACAAAACGAAAAAAAGGACATCACCTTTGCCAACCCTTACAAAAATTAATAAATAAAAACAAATGAATTCCACGTCAAGCTACTAATTTGCGGGTGTTAAAATATTCAAAAGTTCAAAACAAGCTTTCAACTGTCTGGCTGTCTGCATTTGTTTTTGTACTCCTTTATTGCTATACATTTCTTTTTGTGCTAATTTATGCGACCTTTGGTAAAGGAAAGCGAACAGCTGTGCCCACTAAAAATAGAAGAACTCAAATAAAAAACGGCCAGGTATTTCTGTTGGGTAATTGTATGCGTGCTCTGTCCGTATCTAAATCGATACAGCGCGCAGCAAAGCATCCCAGCCGTGGGCAGAATGATTAATTTGATTTCGGCACAAGCGAGGCTCATCAGTGTGCCACCAACCCACCAGCAGGCGTATGAGTAATAAGCGGCAACTTTTTATGACAGCCGCCAATGTGATGGTGGTGGCTGGGGAGCTTGCCATTTGACAGTTCTTTTCTGATGATGTGCCCAACCGATAGTCGATAGCTTCGGTGGCAAACACCTGAGAGCTGTCTGTGCCCCGGCACGTGACTGGGCCGCTGTCTTGTTGTGATTGGGCGTAAGATTTATCGCATTGTAATCGCTTATTACTTGTGGCAATCGCCCACACTGGAAATGACAAGGAGCATAAGACTGAGGGGTTTTCACTTTTCAACTCATTTATCTTCATTGAATTGATTTTTTGTGTGTGTGTGTGACATTAATTTCGTGTTGTGTTAAGATTGATCTTGCTTGGAAAAGGCAATAGCAATATGGCAGGTAAATAAAGTTGCCTTATGATGTATTTTCACTTGTCTGATATCTCATATAAGTTTCCCATATGAGATTTAAGACAAGTATAATAGTCAGTCTGAGAAGCACCAAAATTGATGGAAAGCTGCATGAGATGAAGGCCCTTTTTACTCTACGAGTGAAGTCATCTGCAACATGATAATCAAGTTTGGTTTCCATTAAGGATATCCCAAAAGTATTTTCACGTGTCTGCTTAACATACACTCAAACAAAAAGACGTTCTAGATTTAGGTACGTCCGTACTTGAATTCATTCCGTTTTGAGCTTAAAATTTTGAGATTGTTTTGTACTAAAATTGATTGTTAAGTCCACGAATGTAAGATTGAAAGTCTTGAACCAAGTACTAAACAATGATTGAAATTAGTATACAGGGTTGCCCATATTCGACGGACCCATCTGGCAACGCCATAACTTTTGACAGAGATGTCAGATCGCTTAATGACATACCGCGTTTGAAGCGTCAGTCCAAGCAGATTTTTACCATGGAACAATACAAGCCACGCGAGCGCTCTGAAATAGTTGAAATTTACATTCAACAGAACAAGTCAATTGTGAAAACTCAACGTGCTTTTAAAAAATTAAAAAATCACATTGAATGGGACCGTAAATAAGCAAAATTGCCGTATTTACGCCACTGAAAATCCTCAGGAGATTCAAGAAGTGCCTCTTCATGACGAAAAAGTCACAGTTTGGTGCGGCGTTAGTGCGAAAACGGTCATTGGGCCGTTTTTCTTCCAAAATGAAAATGGCCATGCTGTTACCATCAACCAGGAGCGTTATCGCGACATGATGACCAATTTTGTGATGCCAATTATTCGTCGAAAGCGTATGAGGCAGTTCTGGTTTCAACAAGACGGCGCTCCACCGCACACAAGTCGCATAACAATCGATTTTCTGAAGAAATTGTTTCCGGGCCGTTTGATGTCGAAAAGTGGTGATTTGGACTGGCCACCGCGTTCGCCCGATTTGACGCCGCCTGACTTCTTCTTGTGGGGATATTTGAAGTCAAAGGTTTACGTTAACAAGCCAAGGACCGTAGAAGAGCTCAAGGACAACATTCGTGAAGAAATAGCCGCTATTCCGGCCGAAATGTTGGCGAAAACGATGGAAAATGCTGCAAAAAGGGCACAATACGCCATCAACGCCAGAGGCGGCCATTTGAGAGATATCATATTCAATTGATGTAAACAAATCTACTTGGAACAAATTAAATGATTAAGATTGCCAACCGCCAAATTTTTATTTTTTTCTTTGATTTTTTTAAAAAAAAACATGGGTCCGTCGAAGATGGGCAACCCTGTATTTTTCCGCCATTAGTCATTAAATTTATTTAAATTTAGCTCCACACTCGTGAGGCCAGTTGTAGGTTTTAGTAAGTGGGGCTTTTGGCACTTGGTAAAGTTCATTTAAAGGGCGATTTTTAAGCTGCTTTCTGGCACCGTCTTGTTGAAACCAAATGTCAGCCAAGTCCAGCTCTTACACTTTGGAAAAAAAGGTCAGACGGTAGCGATCTCCATTCATGATAACGTTGCTGTCTTTGTCATCTTTTAAAAAGTATGGTCCAATGATGCTACCGGTAGCTCTGATATGCTTCTTGCTACTCTTCACACTAAATATGTCAATTTTGGCCATTCCACCAAAGAATGAGCATCTTTGCCAAACACAATTTTCCGGTTAAAAAAAGTGCATTAAGTTTGATAATAAAATTCAACAATCTGCAAGTCAATTCATGGTTAAATTATAGACCAAAGTGAACATGTTTGACAGTAACATGTGACACAAAAACAGCTGAGCTGCCAAAAACAGTGCCGAATCGGATGACTACATCATACAGCTGTCATACGTTGTAACAAAAATCTAGTTCACTGCACATATATCAATTTTACTGAGGTACACCGATTCTTAGTACGCAAAGTACTAGAATTTTCTTATATGGATATGGCACAGTGGAACAAGACTAAGGCGCACGTACTTGATTTCTTTCATTTTGGAGCTGATTTCTCATTTGAAGATTTTCCCAAGTAATATTTAGGAGGCAGATGGGCGACAGGTGCCAGTTTTGACTAATTCATTTATTATTATAACATGTATAGGAAAATACCGCAAAATATATAAATTCTTGCAATTTGTTTATTGAATTTTTACTAAATTAAACTAGAAGTGCGCACGCTCCAAGTCACGATCGCTGCTCATCCAAGACCCTCAATGGTTTTATGTCAAATTTATCCGCCAACTCTTGAAGCACACACAACGTGCCGGGCGACAAACGTAGGCCACCTTCATCATCCACCAATTGCATATGCATCATTTCCAAATCTCCCGGAACCAGTGGTGGATCCTTTGGATTGCAGGGCATGGTTTGGCGCAAAATGCGATTGAAATCTCCGAGACGCTCCTCAAAGGAGACACAAAATCGCATGGGATCAATGGCTATGTATAATTGACCCAAATCCAAGGGCTTATTCTCGGTACTAAAAATGCCCCGATTCCTTATTTGAGTAGCATAGCGTGCGCCGGTCATTACACCGCACAATATGTCCACCATGGCGGCCAAGCCGAAGCTTTTGTGTTCCGGCCTAAAGCCATGCAAGCGTTGGGCACGCAAAGCCTCTGCTGGACTCACAGTACTCTTCCCATGCCCATTGAGTGCCAGACGATTGGGCAATTCCCGCAGCTGGCCACTGACATAGGCCAACTCAAGTTTCTCTATGGCATAGGCGGACTGGCCGAAATCTGCCAGAATTTGGTCACTTGCACCCGCCGCAGCACAGGCAATGGGATTCTCACCCAAGATGGGTTCAATGCCACCGCTGGGCACCAAAGTGGGTGATGCATTTGACATGCAAATGCCTATGAGGCGTTGCTGCAAGGCGTGACAGGCATACCAGGACGCCATGCCGATGCAGTTGGACTTGTGGGCGGCCACCCAACCCAGACCCACCTTTCGAGCTTTCTGCATGGCCAAGTCCATGCAGAAGTTGGCCACCACCGGACCGGGTGCATTGTGGCCATTCACCAAGGCCAGGGCTTCGCGCTCCTTGACCACCTGCGGTCGGGCACTACCGGAGACGGTGCAGTTGAGCAGATCTGCTGCTATGGCAGGCAAGCGATGAATACCCATGCTGCGTTGTCCCATATAATCGGCGGCTATAATGGCATCGGCAATATCACCAGCCGCCTCCAAGGGCACGTCCATGGCGGCCAAGACATCGCTAACAAAACGCTGAGCCTCCAGCACATGCACCAGTTTACCCGGTTGCTGCTGCAACAGTTTGCTGGGCTCCCGTTGACCGCCACAGGTGAGCAACACTTGCTTGAGATTCTGCCAGAGTATTTCTTTACCCGGAGGCGGAGGTAGGGGCGCCTTATCAATTCTGCAATCCTGCTCATTATCTTGCTTCGGTGGGGCCATCTTCTTCTCATTTTTTTCCACCACATTGGTAGTGGGTTTAGATGGCTCTAGCAGCTTCTGCTTGGATCCAGCACAGTCATCTGCTTTCCTCTCTTTCACCAGCTTCAGACGCACCTTACGCAAAGCATCCAAAAAGTTGAATACTCGACCCATTTTTTGTTAAATAAAATATATGTTTTTCCAAAAATGTTTCTTGATTTAAACAAATGTCAAGTTTTGGTTGGACTTTGAACAAAAACATACGTGAAATGTCTACGAAATGGTTTGGTTAAAGATTGTGTTGCTTTTCTCTTGTTATACTCTGTACCGTAGGTACATAGAGTATTATAAGTTTGTGCAAAAGTATGTAACATCCAGAAGGAAGCATCTCCGACCCCATAAAGTATATATATTCTTGATCAGCATCAACAGCCGAGTCGATATAGCCATGTCCGTCTGTCCGTCTGTCTGTCTGTCCGTATGAACGCACAGATCTCAGAGATGGTAAGAGATAGAGGTTTGACGTGTATGGGACATATGCTTCTTATGTCTGCAGGCAGATCAAGTTTATTTTTAATTTTGGCCACGCCCCCTCCCGCCCCCGCAATTTAGAAAAAACGTCATATCTCCCACAGTTTTGAAGATAGATGGCTTGTTCCTTCTGGACATATTTAGTTATTAGAATAACTTATCGATCCGCCAAAGGAATGAAGAAGATCGGATGAACGGTTTTCGAGTTATGATAAAAAGACAAAATTTCTTGGTACAGAGTATGTTATAGTCGGGCTTAACCGACTTTCTTTCTTGTTAAATTGTGTTCCATTTCTGAAACTAAGCCACGTTTCATCCACATAAGGGCTAAGTACAAATGTACTTACATACATACTTACATACATACTTACATACTCACGCATCTATCTAAATGAGCTGCTTGTTCTATTTTGCCTCTCGCTGTGCGTACTTGAATGGTCTGTTTTCTGTGAGATTGTTTTTGGAAAAGCCACAGCAACACTAACATTTGCACAAAAAGCTGCAAAAAAAAAATAAAAACGAAGAAAATAGAAAACACACCACAAAAGCAAAGACACAAATTGCACTTTCGCAGATGAGTTGACTAACCTTGAGGCGCACACGACAGTTTCAGAGCAGAGTCCCATGGCCTTGAGGCGAAAACCCAAGCTACCAGCTTCTAAGTATGCCCAGAAGTAGCAAACGGTAATTCGATTCTCCACTTTTTGCTATGCAAAGTTCCGTTCGCTGTTATTAAGGTGCGTATTCAGTTGCGAAATAACTAGAAGTAAAGTAAAATCTTCTTGCAAAAATGCAGATGTGAAATTGTACTCCAACATTTCCTTTTGTAGTGTGGTGCAGCGGGTAGGGTGTAGGAAGGAATCTAATGAAAAAATTATGCTTATACCCTTGCAGAGGGTCTTAAGCTCCATTTACACGACCTGATTGCTCAGCTGAGTTTTCGTCTGCGTAGCCATCTGATTTACTCAGCTGAGTAATCAGGCGAAATAGAACCGGTTCCAATTGACCTGACCAATCAGCTGAGTGATTGAAGTGTGGGAGCGTTGCCACTTGCCTGGCTCTCGATATATATTTCTTATCGATTTCAAGTCAAATCAAGTCTAAACATTCAAATTGCCAATGTGCGTCAAAATAGCGACGAAAAGTTAGCGACGAATTTGGAACGGTGGAGTCCGGAACATGGAGGGATTTTTTATTTTTAAATTTTCTCTCGACTGCAATGATTAATCTAAAAACTTTAAATGCAGAAATGTTAAGAATTAAGTACTCTATTGTTTTAATTGGGCTGCGGTTGGTTTCAACCTTTTTTGGCATTAAAAACGTGGTGTTGAAAAATTGACATTCCACTAAATTGAATATATCTCAACTTCCAGCTTGAATTTAAAACCAATTTAATAACCCACCCAAAGAGACAAAGTTTGTAGAAGAATAGGTAAACCCAATCCAAATAGATATGGACGGACAGGTGGACATGGCTGTATCAAATCAGGTCGTCTTTTTGATTGATACATTGATATAAATTGGTTTTAAATTCAATTAAAATAAAATAAATTCTTTAGTGGCTATGGTTTTGTGCAGAAAATCTAATATTCTAAGGCTTCTAAACTTGCCTCTATTTTTGTATTTTTATGTTGTAGTTATCCCTTTATTTTCTGAAACAAGTTTGAACGCATCCATATATCTATTGTAGCAGAAGTGATGATAAATAGAATATTTATTTATTGTAAATCCATTTGAAGAAAAACGTATCCAAAATTATTCATTATTTAAACGATAGTTTATGATTCTGATTATTCTATTTCTGTCTAACAAATGTTTACCATCTCTACTAAAACGTTCATCACTTATTCAAGTAGATAGAAAATGCAGCCTTGCCAGAGTGGCCAAATTTTGGCCAGAGAAAAAAGTTGATATTTCTCCCAAACCCTCCACATGATTTTAATGAGTGGGTGGGCAAAAGACGCGGAATTAACTCTACTTTAATCCGTAATACCGCGTATTGGGCTACGCGAGCTAGTAATTTTGCTATTTGGCTAGCGACGAATTAGGGTAGTCGCTTACGTCTATTCAAATGGCCAGCAGCATTGCCATTGCTGCCGATAACTTGGCCGCTAAAACAAAAGTTAAAACTTCTCCCAAACCCTCCACATGATTTTAATGAATGGGTGGGCAAAAGATGCGGAATTAACTCTATTTTAATCTAGCATGCAGCTTACTAGGCTACGCGAGCTAGTAATCTCGCAATTTAGCTAGCGACGAATTAGGGAGGCCGCTCACAAGCAGTTCAAAAATGCCGAGAATCGATTAGTATTTGTACTGGTTCCGATACTGAGCTGGTTCCATAACTGGCGCGGGCTGAATATTTTTTGAACTACCGCATTTAGACCCCCACAAACGCTCCACATGATTTTGATCTAACTTTTACTAAAATTCAGCCAAAACCACAGCGAACACGCCGGTATACCGTGCAATGCCCTACGCGAGCTGTGAATCGAGAAATTAGCGATCATTTGCAAGCCTTTGCAAATCGGGTGCAATTTGTATGGGGTGGCCAGGAGGAGGTCGCACTAAATTGAAGATTTCTCGAAAACGCTCCACATGGTTTTGATCAAACTTTTATTGAAAAACAGACATAACCATGGCGAATACGCACATATATCGTGCGCGAGCTGGAAGTTGAGATATATTCAATTTAGTGGAATGTCAATTTTTCAACACCACGTTTTTAATGCCAAAAAAGGTTGAAACCAACCCCAGCCCAATTAAAACAATAGAGTACTTAATTCTTAACATTTCTGCATTTAAAGTTTTTAGATTAATCATTGCAGTCGAGAGAAAATTAAAAAATAAAAAATCCCTCAGTGTTCCGGACTCCACCGTTCCAAATTCGTCGCTAACTTTTCGTCGCTATTTTGACGCACATCAAATTGCCATTGCATCTTGTGCATTGCACTTGACAGGACGGCAATGAATATTTTGAATGCTTCTTTATTCATTTCACTGTTTTTCTTCTTGTCTTCTTCTTTTATGTAAACAAGGAAACTTCACAATGTTCAAATGATCTAGATAGTTTTTATGAACCAATGGTTCTGTAACTGACTCAACTGAGCTAGTCAGGCATGTGTAAACGCTGAACTGAGTTGTGTAAATGGAGCTTTAGTTATTAAATTGTCCGCATGTTTGTAATGCATAGAACGAAGCATCTCCGACCACATAAAGTATATATATTATTGATCAGCACGACGAAGTGGGTTGATTTAGCCATGTCCGTCTAACTGTCCGTCCGTCCGTACGTCTGTTTCTATGCTCATGATGGTCTAACGAATGTTTTGAAATTGAACTATTTAAAATTTGACTTTAACAACATCAAATGTCCTTCCAAAAGCGACTAATATATAGTAAAAACTTTGACAGTTACGGAATGGGTCGCTATTCCCTTGGTTGGGAAATCTTCAAAGCATATTTCCAAAGTGGTGAGTCCTCAAGAAACAAGAAAGAAAGTCGGTCAAGCCCGACTATAACATACTCTGTACCAAGAAATTTTGTCTTTTGATCATAACTCGAAAGCCGTTCATCCGATCTTCTTCATTCCTTTGGCGGATCGATAAGTTATTCTAATAACTAAATATGTCCAGAAGGAACAAGCCATCTATCTTCAAAACTGTGGGAGATATGACGTTTTTTCTAAATTGCGGGGGCGGGAGGGGGCGTGGCCAAAATTGAAAATAAACTTGATCTGCCTGCAGACATAAGAAGCATATGTCCCATACACGTCAAACCTCTATCTCTTACCATCTCTGAGATCTGTGCGTTCATACGGACAGACAGACAGACGGACGGACGGACGGACATGGCTATATCGACTCGGCTGTTGATGCTGATCAAGAATATATATACTTTACGGGGTCGGAGATGCTTCCTTCTCATTTTCAAAAGGATCGGATACTAAGCATGAGGTTATTAAACACTAATTGAACTGAGTAACGGGTATTTCGAAGTCGGGCAGGGCCGACTTTAACTTACGCTCTCGCTCGAACTAAGACTGTTTTTCAGACCTATCTTTTGTATGGCAGCTATACCATATATATGTCCGATTTTAATAAAACTTGCTAGAATTATTAAAAAGCATAGAAAACCAACGATTACAAAGTTTGGACACGTTTCCATTGAAAATGAAAAAGTTTTTCTCACTAAAACTAGCTTTCCGACCGATTGTTCTTATGGGAGCTATGAGATATAGTCAACCGTGCAGCAAAAAGAAGACTGTGCAAAATTTCAGCTCGATAGCTTTAAAACTGAGAGACTAGTTCGCGTAGATACAGACAGACAGAGTCGGACCAGACGAACGGACAAAGCTCAATCGACTCAGCTCGTCACCCTGATCAAGAATATATAATATATAGCTTATGGGGTCGGAAATGAATATTTCTATGCGTTGCAAACTTCTGGGCAAAATTATAATACCCTTTGCAAGGGTATAAAAATCGAATAAGCAGCATGTGAATTGGCCGCCAAGAAGCTGTGATCTGACACCGTTAGACTATTATCTTTGGGGAACGAACTACTGCCAAGTCCGCCCGTTAGTTCATTTGACCGAAATTGTTTTTCATAAATAAATGACATGAACCAACCTTTCCAATAAATGTTCAACCTTTGAAAAATATCGAGCCGTTTTTTCCATTTTTCAAATGGACCACTCTTACTTCCCGTCTCATCGAAAACCAGAGAGCAACTATCTTAATGGCTGAGTGATAAGTAAGTGAGCGGCTGGCCAGTTTAAGATAAGCAGGCAAGCAATCGACACCAGCAATTTGCCATACACATTGCATTGCAGATAGCCGCTAAAACAGCGGTCCAAATATTCGCCAAATTCTACAGTTAAATTTGTGTTTTGTTTACCATGCAATAAAATTGGAGAAATTTTTCAAAATTCTCACATACTGGTAAATAGAAATGATCTAAAAAATGAATATCTTTTGCTCATAGAAAACTATGAGTTCAGTTTACTATGAACATAGCCCGCTAATAGCTTCTGAACTTACTTATCCAGCATTATAAATAGCACAGATGAACAATGTTAAAGAATATAATCAAGATAATAATGAATGTTTCAAGCCGCTTTTCGTGACGAACGAATCAGTTTCTAGGAAGACATTAATCATACGAATAAAAAACATGGTAATCTCTAGAGATTCTGGGATCGGTTGGTTGGCAAACCGTCTGAGAAATTCGTCAGTGTCACAGTTGGAAAGATTTGTGTACACCCGTCTCATCAGATAGGGATTGCAACTTCCAAAAAAAAAATATATATCCCATACTTTAGTTATTTAGTGTGAGCGAAAATTAATGTTTAAATGAAATCTGTTAGTTGAGCTATATGTTTTGAGATTCATGTTTTAAGAATTAATTGAAAATTTTGTTATTTTTGTGAATCAAAAACAGTAAAAATATGATTCTCATTTAATGCCATCTATTCAGAATATAAATGTTGCTTTTAAAAACAAAATTTGTTCACTTATTGAAGACAAGAGATTTGTAACCAATCGAAAAAGATTTCTGTGAGGCCTAGAGTTGATTTTTGGGCTGAAATAGGGCGGGGAGAGACTTCAGTGCGAACATCGCGCACAAAGACAAATATAACAGTCTAAAATCATGACCAAATGAGTAAATAATAATTTGAACACATGACATCTTCCGATAAAGCAACAGTCCTGACATCTGCACCACCTAGCTTTTTGCTTTCTGAGTGCTTGGGTGAAGTATGTACTGTGATTTCTCGCCTGGCTCAATTATATAATGTGTTTTGTAGTAGTGTCGCGCGTGAAAAGTCGTCTCCGCTGAGATGTCGACTACGTAGCGCATAACCAAGGGTCTGGAGTTCAAATCCGAGAGAAGGAAAGGGTAACATAAAAAAAATCCGAATAAAAAAAGTAAGGAGTAATTTTGTATCATAAAAATGTTAAAAGAATTTGAGCCCATTTTTACCTTAACTTTAAGACATAAATGTTTTAAAGCTTTAGGAATTTTATGTTAAGAAGTTTTGATCTTAAGTGAAACTACTACCTGTGCCGTCTTCCGGATGCTATTTATTTGATAATTTGAAGTTTACTTTCTATTCTTTTTACCAAAGGTGCACAGAGTAGATATACCAGCTCATGCACTCATAAAAAATACGCCCTACTAAGTCGATGCACCCTTAAATTACGAAAAGTATTTTCTAGTCTATGGCTAATATTTCTAAGTTTCAGAAACTATTTCGGTTTATTCGTAAATTTTTCTAAATACCAGAGAAAATTTAAAAATAATGCTTATTTCTGAAATTCATTGCAAACTTTTTTCTGAGTGTATGAACGCACAGAACTTAGATCTATTCTCAATATTTGACCGAACATCATAAATAACACGGATTTATGCTTACCAACCGCCTCCTGAGCGAAAAACAATCGGGCTTTAGGAAAAATAGGAGTTGTACGTCAGCTATACTTAATATAGTTGAGGACATAGGAAGAAACATGGATGATGGTAATGTGAAGCTTTTGATACCGTCAATCATGACATTTTATGTTTAAAAATTCAAAATCTTTTTTGCTTTTCGTGTACAGCACAAAAACTAATGCGCTCCTACCTAATCAACAGACGTCGAGCTGTTATAACATCGTCTGCCTTATTAACATTTCTGTTTCTCAAGCGTGGTGTCACACAGGGATCTGTTCTTGGCCCATTATTGTATTCTATATATGTACTACTTTCGTCCGGAATGATTGGAATGTGTCATTGTTTAAAGTCCTGAATGGTACATTTATCGATACCATCGTTCTGCATAATTCAGAAAAAAATGTGTTTTCCCTATCGTCATTTGATGTGCCCGCATTGGGGTTTGCAGTTCTTGTTTTGTGTTTTTCGATAATTATGTGCTGCAGAAGCTGCGATTTTCGATCCGTACCAATCTTTGGAAAACATTATTTCGGTTAATATTACAGCCATGCTTGCACTCGCAAAAGTGTTGCGATTTGAAGACAATATTTGGTCAGCGAATGCGAAGATTGGATCATAACTATTTATATTGGTTAGTTTCTTACATATTTTTTTGGCATGCATTGCAGTAAATGCGTTCGTTTTTAACCTCTATGGCATCACCCAAGAATTCAGGCGCTTCACTTTTTTCGATATTTTCGGCATTTTTGTTGACTATTTTCACACAATTTAAATCACGAACAATGACTGTCTGAATCAATAAAGAGAAAACTTAATACTTAAGACTGTATTCTAGCCTGCTTTGATGATGTGTCGGAAAATATGTCCTTACAATTCTGAATATGCAAATTATGTCGAATATGCATAAATGACTTGGATTCCTTCTAATTATTTTTCTTTTTTTGAAACGAATTTCTGTACACTCGAAACTAATTTTGGTCAACCGGTTCAAAATATGATTTTGCATAAAATCCGGGGTCTAATGATTATATAGTCAAAAAATATCCGACCAAAACAATGGCTCGTAGCGGTTTAGTTGGTTTAGTTTGACAAACTTGCTATAAATCAAGTAAAATTTGATTTTGAAGGCCAATTTCGACACCATTGGCATTACTTATACCGCGTGTTACATTTTTCTCAGATGCATTGATATGTCTACTACTCTGGAGGCTTCTGGACGGAAACTAAGATTTGACTATGACGTGTCAACTCGTGTTCAGCATGGGCTTGTCTGCAGGAATTAGTTTAAGATGTACAGGGTTGCCCATATTCGACGGACCCATGTTTTTTTTTAAAATATCAAAGAAAAAAATAAAAATTTGGCGGTTGGCAATCTTAATCATTTAATTTGTTTCAAGTAGATTTGTTTACATCAATTTTTGAATATGATATCTCTCAAATGGCCGCCTCTGGCGTTGATGGCGTATTGTGCCCTTTTTGCAGCATTTTCCATCGTTTTCGCCAACATTTCGGCCGGAATAGCGGCTATTTCTTCACGAATGTTGTCCTTGAGCTCTTCTACGGTCCTTGGCTTGTTAACGTAAACCTTTGACTTCAAATATCCCCACAAGAAGAAGTCAGGCGGCGTCAAATCGGGCGAACGCGGTGGCCAGTCCAAATCACCACTTTTCGACATCAAACGGCCCGGAAACAATTTCTTGTGGAGCGCCGTCTTGTTGAAACCAGAACTGCCTCATACGCTTTCGACGAATAATTGGCATCACAAAATTGGTCATCATGTCGCGATAACGCTCCTGGTTGATGGTAACAGCATGGCCATTTTCATTTTGGAAGAAAAACGGCCCAATGACCGTTTTCGCACTAACGCCGCACCAAACTGTGACTTTTTCGTCATGAAGAGGCACTTCTTGAATCTCCTGAGGATTTTCAGTGGCGTAAATACGGCAATTTTGCTTATTTATAGTCCCATTCAATGTGAAATTTTAATTTTTTAAAAGCACGTTGAGTTTTCACAATTGACTTGTTCTGTTGAATGTAAATTTCAACTATTTCAGAGCGCTCGCGTGGCGTGTATTGTTCCATGGTAAAAATCTGCTTGGACTGACGCTTCAAACGCGGTATGTCATTAAGCGATCTGACATCTCTGTCAAAAGTTATGGCGTTGCCAGATAAGTCCGTCGAATATGGGCAACCCTGTACTACTCTGGAGGCTTCAGAAAACAGTCAAAGGTTTGTCGGACGGAAACTAAGATTTGACTATGACGTGTCAACTCGTGTTCAGCATGGGCTTGTCTGCAGGAATTAGTTTAAGATGTATTTTGTATACTTTTTACTGTAGAACAGTGTAATCGTAATTTGAAGCTACAGTTACGATTACTAAACAATGGTTTTTTTAATTATCTGAAATAAAAGAAATGTTAATGGTAATTGTAATGGTAGTTTACAGCTCTCGTTCAGTGATTGTTGTATTCGTTTTCTTTCTACACTAGTGAAACGCTTGTTCACTGGTTAAGTGACTTCTGCTTAGCAATTATGGTCCAGTCTCAACTCAGTGTAATTTCTCCTAAACTTGAAACGAAAGGAAAAAATCTCTTGCTCTGTTTAAGTGTATACTTCCTAGATATAACACATAGTTATATAAGCAAATAGATATTTAATGGTTTATTATTGCTGCAATACAAATTTTTATTTTATAGTTTAGTCGAAATCAAAAGTCCGTGTTTCTCGTTATAAATAGTTTAGTGAACTCGGTTGTTAAATTAGCAACGGTTATTTCGTTTGCACAATTTTCTCCAGTTCCTGCACCAATGGTGCTAACAATTCCGATTAGGCACTTTCCTTTAATCACCCCCGCAGAGCATTCCACAAAAACTGGGCTGCCACTATCGCCTTTGCACATCATAGACTCCCCTTTAGTTCGTATGGAATAAACTCCAGTTTGTTGATCCCGTATTTCGGTGTTATCAATGCGAACTTTAAGTTCCGAGAGACGTCCATTGGACCAACTAGTCACTCGAGCAGAGCTTTCAGTCGGAAGCTTTAAGTTCTTGTGCATCCAGGGGAGACAAATGATTATCTGACCCACTCCAGGTCTTACGGAGCCATTAAGTTTTATGACTGCAACGTCAGACGTGAAAACGCCGTGGCCCACATAGGTGCTGTTATTAAACTAGTGTTAATTAGTGTGCTGGTCAAGTGTGGCTAATGACAACTTACGGGGATATCACCTTTTGTTCGACTTCATACTGTATATCCGAATAAACAACGCGAAGGTCATCATCATGAATGAGGGTTTTATCCTGGGTTCTATCACTGTAGAGGCAATGAGCGGCGGTTATCACAACGTTCAGTTTGATCAAACTTCCGACACATATTTTCTCATTTACTTGTTCATGTATCTGATGAACGGCTACGGTCCAGGGTGCTGACTCGACGGGAATTGAATAAGCATTCGTAGACATTGGCTGTTGCGGTTTATGCATTTCCAGGCATTCGTATGAACAGTATTTCCTGTACTCTTCATTGTATTTATCTAGTGCCTCCCAGATGCCACTGTGAAGACATTTTACTGTCGGTGAAGTCGGTGAATTGGCAAAGAAGCCTGGACTACAAGTGAGTTTAACCTCTGTTCCAGGTTCCAGATGAAGCGGATTGGAGCAATTTAAATTTACCTGATTTCTTTTACAATCAGCTGCCTTAAACGAGTATGAAATGTCGATATCATGCATGGCGCATAGTCCTGAAAGATATAAAAGTCTGAGTATCTGAAGAATAAAATCCTAATGTCCAAAGAGGTATTTTGCATAAGCGAGATCTGTTTGTTCCTACTTCCCACGTGGCCCTACAAACAGTTTCATAAATGTTAAATACTCACTGCTACATCTTGGGACATCGAATGTTTCTGGGTACCATTTATGTCCGATACATTTCACAATTTGTCGAAATGCCTTTGGCAATAGATGGAATCCAGCATTCTCAGCACACACAATTTTCAGATCCATATCGATACCAATGGGTGGATAAGTCCGGATTGTCTGGTGGCAGTCACCATCTAAGCATTTCAATAATTGTGTGGTGTTCGAGCTATATAAACTGAGAGGACAACCTCTACTGCCATTTGTGTTTGGATCTTGATTTCCTGGTTCGCAATTCGGCAATTTCTTAAACCATTTACCCGTATTTAAGCACAAATTCCAAATATTTTGGAAATTGTTGTGAGCATTGCTATCGCACCTAAGTTGTACCGGCTCATTGGCGTAGACGAAAAGCTTGTCCATTTTTTTTCGAATTTTGGTTGCATTTGTAAAGCGCAGGTTTAGGTTTGTGGGTTCATAGCACCTTGCCGGTTCTTTATGTTGGTAGTTAGAGTACTTCGGGTAATCGCATACATACAACAGCTCATCGGAACCATCCAAGCAGTCGAAATGGTTATTGCATAACAGTTCCTCCTCTATGCACTTTCCATTGCCGCATTGAAAATAGTGAGTTGGACATGGTACCATGCACACCTCCAGGGATTCATCACGTCCATCGGGGCAATCCACAGTAGCGTCACACGTTTTGTTGTAGGAGATGCACTCGCCGGATAAACACTGCATTTGGTTTTCACTGCAAACGATATTTAAGTTCTAGTGTTGATAGATCATTTCTAAACCAAAATGCTTACCCACATTCACCTTGCGTTTTGTTCATGAATTTTGTAACGGAAAGGCACACCCTGGCAGCTTGATCCGAACCATCCGCACACTCGGGAATATTATCGCAATTTCTTTTAAAATTTTCATTAAGCTCCACACCGTAAGCGCAGTAATATCTTTTTTCATTTGTGTCCTGAGGATTTCTTTTGCACTCAACAGCCGTTTCATCGCTGCCATGTGAACAGTCCGGCTTGCCATCACAATGAAGTTCCTCTGCTAAGCAGGTGCCGTTCTCTTCGCACTTGAAAAAGCATTCAGCTTGAGCTGCAATATGATTTAACTATAAGGGATTGTTGATTTCTTAGTATTTTCGACTGGTTCACCCGTATCAGTTCTAAGCAGCAAGGGCTGTACGAGAACGCAAATCAGAGGCACAAGTGTGCGTGCAAGCATTTTTTTTATCGACCAGTTTGGCCGAGATCTGCAATGAAACTGAACTGCTGAGAGTGAGTAATTCGCCGTGGATATGTATACATAAATAAATTCCAGTACTCAAAGTATTCCAGCAAACATCTTTTATCAGGAAAAATGAGCACAAGGCTAATTTTTGGTTGCCCAAACATTATACACCCTTTCAGCTCGTAGTTCTTTCATTAATTTCACACAACAATTTAATAATCCCAAAACTGGGAAAATAAAAGTTTCAAAAAACTTGAAATGAGGCTGAAAATCTCAAAATAAGTCTAAGATCGTACGCTTAGTACCCAGAGGTACCGAGTTCAAAACACCAGAAGGGAGAAGGTTGAAAATGGAATTTATAAGAGATTTTTCAGGTACAGGAATATATAATAAACGAGAGCGTAAGCTAAAGTCGGCCCTGCCCTCATGCGGCTCAGATAAGTATGCAACGTTTTTGTAACTCTGCCATTTATTATCCGATCTTTATGAAAATTTGTGAGATTGTACATATTGGCGACATGCACTATACAGCAAAATCTGAGCTCGATAGCTTACTAATTGTAGGAGATATTCAACATTTTTTTATTGCGGGGGCGTGGCCAAAATTTAAAAACAAACTTGATCTGCCTGCAGACAATACTAGCTTACATTTAAAATTTGGTTGCTCTAGCTCTTCTAGTCTCTGAGATCTAGGTGTTCATACAGAGGGACGGACGGACGGACTATATCGACTCGTCTGTTGATGCTATTGAGGAATATATAAGCTTTATGATATCGGAGATGCTTCCTTCTGCCTGTTACATACAGTTTACTCTACGAGTAACGGGTATAAAAATAGAGGAAATGTATACCCTTGCAGAAACTATATTAAAACTGTCCAGATGTTTGTAACGCACAGAAGGAAGCATTTCCGACCACATAAAGTATTTATATTCTTGATCAGCATGACGAGCTGAGTCGATATAGCCAAGTCCGTCTATCCGTCTGTTTCTATGCTATCTCCTCCGTCAGTTTTAAAGCCATCGCGACAAAACTTTGCACGAAGTCTTCTGGTAACAAGAAAGAAAGTCGGTCAAGCCCGACTGTAACATACTCTGTACCATGAAAATTTGTCTTTTGATCATAACTCGAAAACCGTTCATCCGATCTTCTTCATTTCTTTGGCGGATCGATAAGTTATCCTAATAACTAAATATGTCCAGAAGAAACCAGCCATCTATCTTCAAAACTGTGGAAGATATGACGTTTTTTCTAAATTGCGGGGGCGGGAGGGGGCGTGGCCAAAATTGAAAATAAACTTGATCTGCCTGCAGACATAAGAAGCATATGCCCCATACATGTCAAACCTCTATCTCTTACCATCTCTGAGATCTGTGCGTTCATACGGACAGACAGACAGACAGACGGACATGGCTATATCGACTCGGCTGTTGATGCTAATCAAGAATATATATACTTTATGGGGTCGGAGATGCTTCCTTCTGCCTGTTACATACTTTTGCACATACTTATAATCAAGGCTGCAAACCTCAAAAATTCTCCAGGAGGTTCGGTCCGGGGGTTCGAACCCATTGTAAAATAAAAGATTCGGTTCGCGGACCGGTTCTTGGAACCCCTGAACCCAAGGTTCTGGTTCGAACCTTGGTTCGCTTGCACTTAAAAGAATAGTTAGTCTTTTGATGCATACGTCGAAAATGTGCTAATCTGCTTAATCAGAATGAGAATGTTCTATCCATGTGCTTAATCAGAATGATCATTACTTAAGTTATTTCAATTATCAAATCCATTAGGTGACATTAACAGCTTTAAGAAACTGCTTAGTTTTAGTTAATTAACATTATATCTTCCAGGAACTGTTTATCTATACTAGCTCTTTAATCTGAAAGAACATACTTAAGTTTTGAATATGCTCGTTCAACTGATACCTGAGTTGCTGGTACAGCTAGTATAGTAAAATCAATATTTTTAAATTTTCGTTATTATGACCTTTCCAAAATTTTAAAACATATATAGATGCATGTTGTAGGAGCCTGGAACCTTACGTTAAATTTGGTATTTGGAAAGTCATATTACCACATGAATTCATGTCATTTGTAACTACCGAGCAGTAAATAACAAAAACCCGGAGCTTTACAGATGTGATCTTGGACAATTTTCAAAGGAATCTATAACATAATTCACAGATTTTTTATTTGATATTTGTTTATTGCTTTCATAATCTTCTCGTCTTCGCAATCAGACGTTGAGTCATTCATTGTCAAATTTTGAAAACTCTCATTAAGCATTTTTTTGGCGCTTTAGCATGTCTGCAATGTAATGCTTTGCAAATTGTTTTTGGTCAGAAGCAAGCAAAGTTTGAAATCTCGGGTATAAGAACACAGCAGCCAATTATGGTACACAGTTCATAACAGAATAACGTTTGTCGAGCCACTTAGAAAGTAATAAACAATGTTTTGCTGGAGAATTTCGAATGTATCGTTGAAAAAATGTCTTAAATTGGTGAACCGAACCTCATTTTTCGAAAAAGTGGTCCGGTTCGGGTTCAGGTTCGCGGAGTCAAAAATGTAAGCCGCCTGGTTCATGGTCCGGTTCGCGAACCCCAAAAAACCCGAACCGAACCGGTTCTCAGGGGTTCGGTTCCGGACCGGTTTGCAGCCTTGCTTATAATACTCTGTGTACCTTCGGTACAGAGTATAAAAATACGCACATTTGTCGAAACCGGCCGGATCGGTTGAAAAAAACATTTTTGTTTGTAATGCTTCTCCACGATTCTGCAAAGTTTGCTCGAAAGCGGACATCTATATAGTATAGCTGCCATACGTAAGTGGGGTTAGTGTTTAAAACACAAGTGTATTTTGTGTGATTCAAGCAGTTGAAATGAATATCTTTATTAAGTTTTTGGTCGGCTTATATTGTATTTTTGAGATCGTCCCACGCAACATTTTGAATAGTCCTAGCAACATTTACAATATACAAATGTTGCTTGGGTGTTTTTATTGCTACCAGATGTGTACAATGTACATTAGGGCGCACTTTTTATACTCTGTACCGTAAGTACATAGAGTATTATAAGTTTGTGCAAAAGTATGTAACATCCAGAAGGAAGCATCTTCCGACCCCATAAAGTATATATATTCTTGATCAGCATCAACAGCCGAGTCGATATAGCCATGTCCGTCTGTCCGTCCGTCTGTCCGTCTGTCTGTCTGTCCGTATTAACGCACAGATCTCAGAGATGGTAAGAGATAGAGGTTTGACATTGAATGTCCCATATGCTTCTTATGTCTGCAGGCAGATCAAGTTTATTTTCAATTTTGGCCACGCCCCCTCCCGCCCCCGCAATTTAGAAAAAACGTCATATCTCCCACAGTTTTGAAGATAGATGGCTTGTTCCTTCTGGACATATTTAGTTATTAGAATAACTTATCGATCCGAAAAAGAAATGAAGAAGATCGGATGAACGGTTTTCGAGTTATGATCAAAAGACAAAATTTCTTGGTACATAGTATGTTATAGTCGGGCTTGACCGACTTTCTTTCTTGTTTTGTATGGAAAAATTAAGGTCATACTGGCGCCCCCTGATTCGATCGTTTATGGTGTATATTTAACGAAAAAAAAAAAAGTTCAAAAAGTTATGATTTAGTGGACGCGCCGGGGCGCCAAAGTTTAAGATATTACTCATACGCAGTGTTGCCTTTCAACTTTATATATTTTTATACTCTGTACCGTAGGTACATAGAGTATTATAAGTTTGTGCAAAAGTATGTAACATCCAGAAGGAAGCATCTCCGACCCCATAAAGTATATATATTCTTGATCAGCATCAACAGCCGAGTCGATATAGCCATGTCCGTCTGTCCGTCTGTCCGTATGAACGCACAGATCTCAGAGATGGTAAGAGATAGAGGTTTGACGTGTATGGGACATATGCTTCTTATGTCTGCAGGCAGATCAAGTTTATTTTCAATTTTGGCCACGCCCCCGCAATTTAGAAAAAACGTCATATCTCCCACAGTTTTGAAGATAGATGGCTTGTTCCTTCTGGACATATTTAGTTATTAGAATAACTTATCGATCCGCGAAAGGAATGAAGAAGATCGGATGAACGGTTTTCGAGTTATGATCAAAAGACAAAATTTCTTGGTACAGAGTATGTTATAGTCGGGCTTGACCGACTTTCTTTCTTGTTGTAGTTGGCGTCGACTTGAAGCAAAATGTTTTCGTGTTTTCAAAAGGTTGCTCTGATTTAAAATATAGTGTGCAAACCATAGTGGAAGATACCGAATAGAATGATTTATTCTCACTAACTTAATTAGTAAAAACAGTTGGAGGAGTAAACATACTCTTAAGACTTTAAACCACTTCGTGGAGGATTAACTTGTTGCGCTGATTAAAGCATCTCATGTATTGGGATTTGGCCACTAAAAAAGCATTTCGATGCTAGCCGCCACCTGCTCCATCTGTATTGTTTGAGACCTTTTCGATATCCATTCCCCCAATCCCAAGCGCACACAATCGTTTGCTCTATGTGTAGAAATACTTCCTATTTTCGGATAGCAAGCGACAGCACAAGATGTTTCGTGTGTCCTATGTCTATACAGACCGCATCGATGTTACGAAACCTTAAATTTGGATCCGCTCCCTATCTGTGCCTGATGACTGTGATACAAGCTTCCAGAAAAGCCTCATTGAAGTAAGGGAGAGAAAACTGCGGGGGACTTGTCGCTTGGGACTTTTTGGCATCAGATAGCAACCAACCTGTGGGGAGATTCTTGATTCCTTCTAAACATTAAAACCTACATATACATATTTAATTAGAATCCCTAAATCTTTCTCTCCGCCAAAAGTTGTAGGATAAAAATAAAAAACTGAACCAAGCAAAGCAACAAAAAAAAACCAACAAAAACCAAAAACAAATTAGTTCGAAAAAAGATCTTTAATTATACTCTTTTAAAAGAGTTTTTTTTCGACAGTCTGGATACGAATTTCTGTGGTTTTCAATACATTGTAGCACACATTGCTGCTGTTGTTCATGAACTGTGATTTTGCCACTGTAATCTTCCATAGTCTTGACTGCACGTTCAGCAACGTCATTCACTACGTGGAAAACCGAGATGATGTGTTGGCCTTTTATAAAGCGATCATCCTCGTGCCACCTCTGCGCCGCCTTCTGAATGTATCACCCATTCTATTTATGTTTTTTTGAGCGCAGTATATTCCTGGTAAAGTCCAACTATATCGTAGACGCACTTCCTTTTAGTGGCAACTTCCGTATCCGGATGTCAAATAAAAGCACAGATGGTACATCTCTTTTACAAGGCAGCCCAACTGACTCGACACAACCGGGACTAAAAGCGCCCACCAAGAATGCGTGTGGTTCCTTGACCAATTCGAAATTCGATGTAGACTACGGGGCGTATGGGTAATTTTTAGAGCAAACTTTATGGCCTCGGCGCGCACATTAAAACTGGTTTATTTTTTTTTTGGTTAAATCTATAATGCAAAAGGAATCGATTAAGGGGGCGCCCTTAGTAAATTTCAATTTTGACCTTAAAAAGAGCACCCTAATGTACATACAAGGGCTGTTTTGTTGTATATATTTTTATACCCGTTACTCGTAGAGTAAAAAGGGTATACTAAAGTCGTGCAAATGTATGTAACAGGCAGAAGGAAGCATCTGCGATATCATAAAGTATATATATTCTTCATCAGCATCAACAGCCGAGTCGATATAGCCATGTCCGTCTGTCCGTCCGTCCGTCCGTCCGTCCGTCCGTCCGTCCGTCTGTATGAACACCTAGATCTCAGAGACTAGAAGAGTTAGAGCAACCAAATTTTATACATAAGCTAGTATTGTCTGTAGGCAGATCAAGTTTGTTTCAAATTTTGGCCACGCCCCCTCCCGCCCCCGCAATAAAAAATATTGAATAACTCCCACAGTTTTTAAGATATCGAGCTCAGATTTTGCAGTGTAGTCTATGTGGCCAATATCTACAATCTCACAAATTTTCATAAAGATCGGATAATAAATGGCCGAGTTAAAAAAATGTTGCATACTTATCCGAGCTGAGCTGAGTAACGGGTATTTCGAAGTCGGGCAGGGCCGACTTTAACTTACGCTCTCGTTAATATCCATTTTGTTCTGTGTACACAGATATCGGTATCCATATGGTTGAATATTTTTTTTACCACCAATTTGTATACCCTTGCAAAGGGTATTATAATTTTGCCCAGAAGTTTTCAATGCATAGAAATATTCATTTCCGACCCCATAAACTATATATATTCTTGATCAGGGCGACGAGCTGAGTCGATTGGGCTTTGTCCGTCCGTCTGTCTGTTTCTACGCGAACTAGTCTCTCAGTTTTAAAGCTATCGAGCTGAAATTTCGCACAGAGTCTTCTTTTTGCTGCACACTACTAATATGTCGGAACCGACCGGATCGGATGACTATATCTTATAGCTCCCATAAGAACAATCGGTCGGAAAACTAGTTTTAGTATGAAAAACTTTTTTCTTTTCAATGGAAACGTCTCCAAACTTTGTAATCGTAGGTTTTATATGTTTTTTTACAATCCTACTAGTTTTTATTAAAATCGGACAACTATATGGTATAGCTGCCATACAAAAGATAGGTCTGAAAAACAGTCTTAGTTAGAAAAACTTTTTTGTTTTTAATGGTAGCATCCTGCAATTTTGTATTTGTTTGTTTCTCGTGCTTTTACATAATTCTACAAGTTTTTGTCCAAATCGGATGACTACATCATATAGCTCCCATACGAACGATCGGTCGGAAAATGGGGAAAAGAGTATTTTTTGAAAATATTTAAGCGAGCACTTGCAAGGGTATAAAAACTTCGGCACAAACGAAGTTAGCTTGGCTTTCTCGTTGGATATACAATGTCAATTTAATACTAAATTGATCTTAAGTTTTCATTCAATGGAGCTGAAAATCATCCAAATGAAGTTAAAAACGGATATTTCAATATAATCCATTCAAATGGATCTTATTTGGTTCTAATTTGGTGCACAAAGTTAATATACTCTGTGTATCTCAATAATACCCCTGTTCCAGAGCCGCTTACCTTCTTTACAATGGATTATCAGCGAACTTTTAAAGCCCGATTTTTCTGATTCAAGTGACCGAAAGGATTCAAATTGATTGAAACATTCTCACTTTCGTTGTGTATTCTGCATCTGTTTCTCCACAAATAAATGGCTCACAATGTAATACATTTTGGGTCACCCCGCACAATGTCTTTTTTTATATTTATTTGGCCAGTCACTTGTTATCTGCTTCGTTCGCTTTACACGCGGCACTCATTTCTGCTTAAATATTACTAAATTTATTCCGAAAATTGTTCACTCATGCAGTGGAATGACTTATCCTTTTAATCCAATTTTTAATAAACGTATTGTTGGTTTCTTGGGCCCAAATGTTGCGGGAAATGTCAATTGTAGACACCACGCCAACTATACATTTTCCAGAATCCAAACTAGTCGCGCAGTCAGCGAAAACACCTGATCCCAGTTGATGATCTAGAATTGGAGATCCATCTGTAAGAGATATCTCAAATTTTCCGGTAGGTTGAGGCTGACGTCGGCTGACAGCTTTTTTAGTTTCTTGGCGCCACAAAATGTACGCTTCCATTGGCCAACTAAAAGAATGATGGGGTAGCTTGATGGCATCCAGCAGAATTAAGGTCACATTCGAGTACAGTTTGATGATTGCTAAATTGCTGTGAATTCAATTTGATAAGTCATCTGATAAGTTAACAGAAAAAATGTTGCTCCACTTACAAATAATTATCAATATCAGCAGCTTCATGAAGTGTTCTATTAACTTTGCTAAAGCAACCAATGCGTAGATCCACCGGCTTCAGATTGTTTAAGCAGTTTTCGGAGGTCAGTATATGCATGGCATTAATCAAGGTGCCAGTACAGATGATGTCACTCAGATTATCTTTTTGGAAAATAGCCACCGACGAGTAAACGCTATCTATTTGCTGGTGTGAGGGCTTCTTACAGTATGCGGCGTACTTGTATTGCCAAGTACCGTTCTCCAAGCACAGCAGAGAAGGCAAGTCGTTGTCTGAGATGTGATGGCAAGTGAAGTTAACTCGGGTTCCAGGTGTTAGCTGATTTCTATCATAACAATCAACTTGCTGAGTGTTTTGATAACATGTTGGAGTCAACAAGTTTAGCACATTTTGTAAGTGTTCTTCCGTTTTAAGTTCTAAAATGATTAAGTGATACATATAGTATTAATGAAACTTTCATACTTAAACGTGAGCTGGCCTAGATCTGGGTAACTTTTTCTAAAAAGTGGAAAACAGGAATTCAAAGTAGTTTTTCTTCTACTATTACCTGAACACATTAAGCAGCTGCCAGTCCTGCTTTTTCATGGTTATTTTAAATCGACTAATCGTTCTATTTAGACCAGAGGTGGTCAGCCCCTAGGCCCACCAGGCTCGAGTCGAGTAGCCAGACAAGGGCTTGCCCACCACTGACTTAGACAGTTTACTGGCCCGAAATCTACTTTCTTCCCATTTTTATACTCTGTACCAAAGGTACATAGGGTATAATAAGTTTGTGCAAAAGTATGTAACATTCTGAAGAAAGCATCTCCGACCCCATAAAGTATATATATTCTTGATCAGCATCAACAGCCGAGTCGATATAGCCATGTCCGTCTGTCCGTCTGTCTGTCTGTCTGTCTGTCTGTCCGTATGAACGCACAGATCTCAGAGATGGTAAGAGATAGAGGTTTGACATGTATGGGACATATGCTTCTTATGTCTGCAGGCAGATCAAGTTTATTTTCAATTTTGGCCACGCCCCCGCAATTTAGAAAAAACGTCATATCTCCCACAGTTTTGAAGATAGATGGCTTGTTCCTTCTGGACATATTTAGTTATTAAAATAACTTATCGATCCGCCAAAGGAATGAAGAAGATCGGATGAACGGTTTTCGAGTTATGATCAAAAGACAAATTTTCTTGGTACAGAGTATGTTATAGTCGGGCTTGACCGACTTTCTTTCTTGTTATTATTTAGAATCTGCACTGGCCGCAGTCATGAACTTTTGAAGCTCTCTCTTTAACACAAAACTGAATTTGGAGCGAATGAATAATACCGAAACACTGCTTTATAAGCAGCATACGAATTAGTCAACTACTTTTTATACCCTTGCAAAGGGTATTATAATTTTGCCCAGAAGTTTGCAACGCATAGAAATATTCATTTCCGACCCCTTAAACTATATATATTCTTGATCAGGGTGACGAGTTGAGTCGACTGTGCTTTGTCCGTCCGGAATCGGATGACTATATCATATAGCTCCCATACGAACGATCGGTCGGAAAATGGGAAAAGGAGTATTTTTTGAAAGGGTATAAAAACTTGGGCACAGACGAAGTTAGCTTAGCTTTCTCGTTTTAAGATGAAATAGTCTTTTATTTCTGAACACGACTTTTCCCTCTGTGTATAAATTCAAATGTGAAGTACCATTTGCGAAAACAGAAACGTTGTCATTATCACTTGGAATCATTTGGAATTCTTTAAAAAATAAGGTGTGAGTGCGGCTAACATTCACGAGGCATTGATGTAAAACATGCTGTATAAAATGTGCTCCACCTTTCACCTTCTAGATTCTCATAACTCGATAAACCTTAACCTAAAACCTAAAACTTTATACCTAAAAACTAAATCCTAAAACCTTAAACCTTAAACCTTAAATCTTAAACCTTAAACCTTAAACCTTAAACCTTAAACCTTAAACCTTAAACCTTAAACCTAAACCTTAAACCTTAAACCTTAAACCTTAAACCTTAAACCTTAAACCTTAAACCTTAAACCTTAAACCTTAAACCTTAAACCTTAAACCTTAAACCTTAAACCTTAAACCTTAAACCTTAAACCTTAAACCTTAAACCTTAAACCTTAAACCTTAAACCTTAAACCTTAAACCTTAAACCTTAAACCTTAAACCTTAGAACTTAAACCTTAAACCTTAAACCTTAAACCTTAAACCTTAAACCTTAAACCTTAAACCTTAAACCTTAAACCTTAAACCTTAAACCTTAAACCTTAAACCTTAAACCTTAAACCTTAAACCTTAAACCTTAAACCTTAAACCTTAAACCTTAAACCTTAAACCTTAAACCTTAAACCTTAAACCTTAAACCTTAAACCTTAAACCTTAAACCTTAAACCTTAAACCTTAAACCTTAAACTTTACACCTAATCCTTAAACCTTAAACCTTAAACCTTACACCTAAACCTTAAACTTGAAACCTAAACCTAAAACCTTCAACCTAAGGCCAAAAACCTAAAACTTAAAGCCTAAAAACTAAAATTAAAACCTAAATCCTCATCCTCCTACTCCTCCTCCTCCACCAACTAGAAAATAGTTTATGCCATATTTTTCTAAGCTTCAGAAAACTATTTCTGTTTACCAGAAAGTTTTTCTAAATCCCAGGGCATATCTTCTAAAATGCGTTCAGAAAAGTTCAGATAGCCAGATAAACATGCATAAATGACACCTCTTACCATTACACTGGGTTATTACGATTGGGTCAGGACAATTAAATAATGGTTCATGCCAGCGCCCCGCATTTAGACAAGTATTCCATCCGCTTAAATAATTTCCCTTTACATCGGAACTCGCACACTCCAATTTCACAGCTTCATTTGCATAGACGAAACGCTTTTCGTTTTTTAGATGAAATTTTGTTTGATTAGTAAAATGTAGTCCTTTTTTAGTGGGTTCGTAACACTTGCCGGCTTTTTGTGTTGGTAATTAGGGTACAACGGAAGATTGCATACATTGAACAGCTCATCGGAACCATCCAAACAGTCGAAGTGGTTATTGCATAACAGTGCTTGCTCTATGCACTTTCCATTGCCGCATTGAAAGTGGTGAGATGGACAGTGTTTCATGCAGAGATCTAGGGACTCATCACGACCATCAGGGCAGTCAATGACATTGTCACACATTTTGTTACTGGAAATGCACTGCCCCGATAAACACTGCATTTGGTTTTCACTGCAAATGATATTTAAGTTCTAGTGTTGATAGATCATTTCTAAACCAAAATGCTTACACACATTCACCTTGCGTTTTGTTCATGAATTTTGTAACGGAAAGGCACACCCTGGCAGCTTGATCCGAACCATCCGCACACTCGGGAATAGTATCGCAATTTCTTTTAAAATTTTCATTAAGCTCCACACCGTAAGCGCAGTAATATCTTTTTTCATTTGTGTCCTGAGGATTTCTTTTGCACTCAACAGCCGTTTCATCGCTGCCATGTGAACAGTCCGGCTTGCCATCACAATGAAGTTCCTCTGCCAAACAGCTGCCATTCTCTTCACACACGAAAAAGTTAGGATCGCATTTGGCTTGAACTGCAATATCAGTTCTGTATAAATTTTTGTTTGTTTATAACGTGTTCTCACTTCATTTACCCTTATCATCTCTGAGAATCAACAGCACCGAAGACAAAAACAGAGGAAATAGCAAGCGAATACACATTTTTGGTTTTCTGATTGTTTGCTTTTAACAAGCTCTGAATTGAGACTGAACCAGCGCACAGTGAATGAAGCCGAATAAATAAAAATATATATATTTCAAAAGAATTTATAAAGCACAGAACTATGATTAAAATTGTGTCGATAAGAATTTAATTTGCATAGCAATGGAATTCGTTTGCTCATTCGAAAGTGTTCATTATCTACTTGCAGCTCGAAATGCTCACATTATGGATAAGGCCCAAAACCAGCCAATAGTCAAGTAAGAAGCCAACCGCCACCAAAGGTATCATCAAAGTCAGAATGTTTCTCCTACGGCTGCTGGTCACCACGGCACTGCTGGGCGGACTCATTGGCTCGACTCAAGCCTCCACCGCGGACATCTATAAGAGTGCGCGTCTGGGTCATCGTATTGTACAGACGCGCTATGGTCGCTTACATGGTCTGATCCTGTCCTTGGATAACTTTCGTTATCTGCGCTCTGTGGAGGTATTTCTGGGTGTGCCCTATGCCACGCCGCCCACCAAACAGAATCGGTGAGTTTGAATGAGCCCCAGCACTTGGACTTGGACAATATGCAAACCACACACGCTTTTCCAGTTTCAGTCCCACTCGCGCCCCAGCGCCCTGGGACGGCATACGCATTTCAGATAAATACAGTCCCGTCTGTCCCCAACGATTGCCCAATATACAAAACGAAACGGCGGCTCTGGAAAAAATGCCCAAGGGTCGCTTGGAGTACTTGAAAAGATTGCTGCCATTCCTGCAGAATCAATCGGAGGACTGTCTGTACTTGAACATCTTTTCGCCTGTGAATGGTAAGTCGAGTCGTTTATTCAAATTACAGCCGGTGCACATAAATCTTATTTAAATTCAATTAATTAAGATGAATCAGGCGACACGTAATGCCAATAATTTATACTTAAAACAAAAGCTCAGAAAAACATTCACCTGCAGCGGCTACCCACGTAACCACCACCGCGCAAATCTTATCTTAAGTGCCGCCACAGCTTAGACCCAGAGCCAAAAGGGCCACACATAGTAGAAAAAATGAGAATGAAAATGAAAATAGAAGGAAAGAGCGAAATCTACGCTGCTCCTTCTAATCTGTGGCAATTTCTATGCCACCAAGCAGAGGGGAAATTCAAGTGCAAATCAAAATCAGCTTTACACGCGAACGGAAACATTTAATGGTGCTTAGGCGGGGACGGGGGGTTGGACTGGAAGTAAGTTCCGGCGACACCATGAATATGTATTCCCCCATTAAGCAGTTGCAAACAAGCACAAAAGAGAGAGAGAGAGAGAGAGAGAGAGTCGGGGAAAAGAAATATTTCTTTGGAATGGAAATTCTAAGAAAATAATACTTTTTGGTGCAAGATTTGGTTTTGACAAGAAGAACCGCTCGCACTTTAGCGTGTTAACCAATTAAGCCATAGCTATTGAAGCTATTCAGAATAGGGATGCAAACCACTTGAAAATAAGTGCTGGTTCGACTCGGTGTTCATTGCCGGCTCGGTTCATTATATGGTTTTGTAAGCTAATTGAACCACGGTTTCGGTTCGGTTCAGTAGTTCAAAGAGACAATTATGATTTCTGACTTCGCACACTTTGTAAATTGAATTCCTATTAGTTATTTGAATATCTTTAAAGGCCTTAGAAGAATGTCCAAAATATATGATGTTGGATTTGCAGTATTCTCACGTCTATAACTTTCCATATATGAAAACGAGAAAACTAAGCTAACTTCGTCTGTACCGAAGTTCTTATACATAGAGTATTATAAGTTTGTGCAAAAGTATGTAACAGCCAGAAGGAATTATCTACGACCCTATAAGGTATATATATTCTTGATCAGCATCAGCAGGCGAGTCATGTCCGTCTGTCCGTCTGTCTGTCCGTATGAACGCACAGATCTCAGAGATGGTAAGAGATAGAGGTTTTACATGTATGGGACATATGCTTCTTATGTCTGCAGGCAGATCAGGTTTATTTTCAAGTTTGGCCACGCCTCCTGCAGCCCCGCAATTTAGAAAAAACGTCATATCTCCCACAGTTTTAAAAACAGATGGTTCGTTCCTTTTGGACATATTTATTAATAAGGATAACTTGTCGATCAGCCAAAGGAATGGTGAAGATCGAATGAACGGTTGTCGAGTTATGATCAAAAGACTGTTCGCTGCTGTAGCGCTGCTTTCAGCTGCTACTGCAGCATCAAAATTTATGGTGAGCGTATAATTACGTTGGTACAGAGTATGTTATAGTCGGGCTTGACGGACTTTCTTTCTTGTTATACCCTTGCAAGTACTCGCTTAAATATTTTCAAAAATAATCTTTTTCCCACAACAACCCATTTTCCGACCGATCGTTTGTATTGGAGCTATATGTTATAGTCATCCAATTTGGACAAAATTTTGTAGAATTGGTTGAAGGCACGTGAAACAAACAAATACAAAATTGCAGGATGCTACCATTAAAAACAAAAAAGTTTTTCTAACTAAGACTGCTTTTCAGACCTATATGGCAGCTACACGATATAGTTATCCGATTTTCATCAAACTTGGCAGAACTATAAAAACAAGTAAGGGCGCTGCAGTCGAGTTTCCCGACCACAAAATACCCTGTTCATTTATTTGTTTTTGAATTTTTGAAGATGTCATCCTAAATGTAGGCAATACTTTTCTAGTCCTGATCAACAACTGGGGGGGTGCTCTTATCAGCTCAACTGATTCGCTTATAACTCCGGTGTTTTTGGTCCGATCTGATTGTACTTTTCAGAATAGATAGATATTGGGCCTAGCTTGATGTATACTAAACCACGAGGCTCTAACTTGAAAATGGTGGATCTGACGGCTTTTTAGGTCTTGGATTTATTGAGGAGGTCTAGGTTTTTTGGGGTTAAAAGGGGGACGGGGTGGAATTTTTCAAATCTGAAACAAACTTGATCTGCGTACAGCATAAATCTACCTTTGTGCAAAAATTTGTGGCTCTATCTCTTATAGTCTCTGAGATCGACGCGTTCATACAGACAGACAGACGGACGGACGGACAGACGGACATGGCTATATCGACTCGGCTGTTCATGCTGATCAAGAATATATATACTTTATGGGGTCGGAAAATTGTCCTTCTCCCTGTTACATACATTCACACAACTTCATGATCCCCCTTTTCCCATTTTCAATGGGAACAGGGTATAAAAAGCATAGAGAGACTATGAATACATAGTTTGGAGACGTTTCCATTGAAAAGAAAAAAGTTTTGTATACTAAAACTAGTTTTTTGACCGATGGTTCATATAAAAGCTATGAGATATAGTCATCCGATCCGGTTCCCACATATTAGTAGCGTTCAGCATAACGAAGACTCTGTGCACTCAGCTAGATAACTTCAAAACAGAGAGACTAGTTCGCGTTGAAACAGACAGACAGACGGACAAAGCTCAATCAATCAAAACTCAGCTCGTCACCCTGATCAAGAATATATATAGTTCATGGGGTCGGAAATGAATATTTGTATGCATTGCAAATTTCTGGGCAAAATTATAATACCCTTTGCAAAGGTAAACAAGAAAGAAAGTCGGTCTAGCCCGACTATAACATACTCTGTACCAAGAAAATTTGTCTTTTGATCATAACTCGAAAACCGTTCATCCGATCTTCTTCATTTCTTTGGCGGATCGATAAGTTATCCTAATAACTAAATATGTCCAGAAGGAACAAGCCATCTATCTTCAAAACTGTGGGAGATATGACGTTTTTTCTAAATTGCGGGGACGGAAGGGGGCGTGGCCAAAAATTGAAAATAAACTTGATCTGCCTGCAGACATAAGAAGCATATGTCCCATACATGTCAAACCTCTATCTCTTACCATCTCTGAGATCTGTGCGTTCATACGGACGGACAGACGGACAGACGGACATGGCTATATCGACTCGGCTGTTGATGCTGATCAAGAATATATATACTTTATGGGGTCGGAGATGCTTCCTTCTGGATGTTACATACTTTTGCACAAACTTATAATACTCTATGTACCTTCGGTACAGAGTATAAAAACTAGAGGAAAGTTAACTTCGGCTCGGCCTTGCAGCACGGTTTTCTAACTAATTTGAGGATCATTTCCACTGAAAGCAGACAAGTTTTTCTTAATAAGACTACGTTTCTGACTCCATATTTGTATGACAGCTATACTATATAGATGTCCGTTTTCGATCAAACTTGGTGGAATCATGGAATAGCACAGCAAACCAAAAATACAAAGTTTGGAGGCGTTTTCTTTGAAAACCCAAAAGTTTTGCTCACTAAAGCTAGTTTCTCCACTGATCATTCAACCTATAGTCATCCGATTTTAACAAAACTTTTAGGAATTGTGTGAAAGCTTAGAAAATAAATATATGCCAATTTTAAAGAGGTTTACATTGAAATCAAAAAAGTTTTTCTTACGAAGACTATTTTTCTAAACTTACTTTTCTATGGCAGCTACACTATATAGATGTCCGATTTCGATCAAACTTGGCAGAATCGTGGCAAAGCATAGAAAACTAGAAAATACTGAGTTTGGAGACGATTGCATTGAAAACCAAAAAGTTGTTCTCACTAGAACTAGCTTTTCGACCGATCGTTCCTATGGCAGCTATATGCTATAGTCATCCGTTCCGGCCGGTTCCAACAAATGTGCAGCGTATTTGTATTGAATGACTTCGGGCAAAGTTTGGTGAAGATAGCTTCCAAACTGACGGAGGACAGACGGACATGGCTAAATCAACTCAGCTCATTTGGGCTGATCAAGAATAAATATGCATTTTATGTGTTCGGAGATGCTTCCTTCCATTCGTTACAAACATCCGGACAATTTTATAATACCCTTTGCAAGGTTATAACAATGATATCGTAGGAATCAGAACAAATCATTGGTGTTCGATTTTCGGGATCTTTGTTTAACTCAGATTACTTAGAAACAAGTTTGGCTTGAAGAGGTTAATAAAAATGGCTGCAGGACCTAGAAATGTGTGCAAACCTATGCTAAAAATGCTATCTTCTCTTGTTAACAAGTTGAACTAACATAATTTTGCACAAACTAAATATACTCTGTGTACCTTTGGAACAGAATATAAAAATGTCAATCTTTGAAAGTATCAAATTGAACCTGGTCACACTTAAAGTTGAGAATGTTGAGTTTTGCATTTAAGTTTCGGCATAAAAAGGCTTAAATATTAATAATGAGCTCAAATCTCGTATCCTCACCAAGCGCCGACTAAAGTATATTCATGCACAAACCATTCCTAATTAATGCCCCAAACTCATCTGCTCCTCTAAACTATTTCAATTAGCTGGTGCCAATGAGAAAAAACTGCCCGTTATTGTGTTCATACACGGCGAGTCGTTTGAGTGGAGCAGCGGTAATCCGTACGATGGCAGTGTGCTGGCCAGTTATGGCGAAGTGGTTGTAGTCACGCTCAACTACCGCCTGGGCATATTGGGTAAGTCGAATCATTCCCTTTGTGTTTTGTGTGCCTCCCAACTAGCAGTTGAAATTCCCCGCCAAGGTTTCCTCAATGCCAATCCCAGTCCACATGCCCATGCCCGTGTGGCCAACTATGGTTTAATGGATCAAATGGCTGCCCTCCACTGGATCCAGCAAAATATACAGAAATTTGGTGGTGATCCCAATGCGGTGACATTGGCTGGCCATGGCACGGGTGCAGCTTGTATTAATTATCTAATGACGTCACCCACCATGGTGCGTGGTTTGTTCCATCGTGCCATTCTGATGTCCGGATCGGCGTACTCATCCTGGGCCCTAGTGGAGGATCCTGTGCTGTTTGCCATTAAGCTGGCCAAGGAAGTGAATTGTAGCATACCCGAGGATTTGAATCGGCATCACGAACAGATTGTAGACTGTCTGAGGGAAGTGCCGCTGGAGGAGTTGTACGGGGCTGATATACAGGCACCCAACTTTCTAACTTCATTTGGACCATCGGTAAGTAACAAAAACGCTCTTGGTATTCGCCCCTCCCACGCTTCAATGGACTTTATTACTTACTTACTTTTTGCTTTGTCCACCGACTTCCTTCGTTCTCTCGCTCCACCACAATTTCAATTTAGGTTGATGGCGTTGTCATACGACCCGGGCATTCCAATCTCGATATCGATGATTTAATGACGCGCAACTCGAAACGTTCATCAGCCGATGCCGGCTCCCAGGCATCCGCTGGCAATGGCGGTCCAGGAGGAGGAGGTGGTGGCGGTGGCTCGGGCTCGGCATTTGGTGGTGGCTACTTTAACGGCGGCGCCTCGGCTACTGCAAACATGGGCGGACACTATGATGTGATGTTTGGTGTGGTTACTGGCGAATCGATTTGGCGCTTCAGTGCTCATGACATCCAAAATGGTTTCGAGGGCGAGCGACGCGATAAAATTATACGCACTTATGTCCGGAATGCCTACAATTACCACCTCAATGAGATCTTCTATACGGTAAGTACCGAGAAGGAGAACTGAGAACGTCTGCACTGACAATCAGATTGTCTACGAGTGCCAAGTACAACCTTAATTAAAGTCCTATCTAGGCCACAGCAAAAAAAAGAGAACTCTACAAAAATGAAAAGCTTTCCAGACTCAGAAATAAAATTCTTCAATTATTTATAATTTAAAGGAAAATTGTTTTTTTCTCACCAAGTTATTGTCATTCCCCACTTGGCTACAATTGTTTGTGAGAATTGAAGATATTAGGCAAGGCTGCTTTTTTAAGACTTATTCTAGTTCATTTTCTTAATAATTCAAATGTAAAACATACTGCGTTTAAACACACAAAGTAAATCATGCTTAACGCCCTTTTAAGTATGCTACGTTTTATGAAAGTGATAATTTTATTTAACATTTGTCATAACTTAACATTTTGTTATAAACCCATGACTTACCCAACATTCTGGGTAAATATACAGTGTCAGTTATCTATGTTATATTCTAATAGATAATTACTTATGGACAGGGATCGCAAATATTTTTTATTTATTACATTAGATAACTTATATAATAAAATATCTAATTACATTAGAGTACTAGCTACCAGGGCCTTCGACTCTATGGTTACTAACAGACAGTTTAAATTTTCGTGGTTAAGTTTAGGGAGCGTAGGTATTCGTAGATCAATTGAATATTTTCGGCTGTGGGTTTTACAAGGAGATCGGAGGGTCTTGTATTATTAAAAAAGACGTTTCTTTTTCTGGCCATATCCGGGCAGCTGTCTAAGATGTGGTCAATGGAGAGAATAGCGCCGCAGGAGCAGCGTTGAGCCGAGGTACCAGATAGCAGGTGTTCATGTGTCAGTTGCGTATGACCAATGCGGAGGCGAACAAATATTGTCCATATGTGTTTTGGGCAGTTTGCTGGATATGATGTACCAGTACCATCCTGGTTAAATGTTTTGTATCTGTGTTGGAATGTGATCCAGTCTTCGGTACGTTTGATTGCAATAATACTCTTAACGTGTCTTAGAAGGTCTTTGTCAGCCAGAGGATTGTGTAGTATTGTTGGAGCGTTGGTCATAGTGTTAGCAGCTGAGTCAGCATTTTCATTACCGGGTATGCCTTGATGGCTTGGAACCCAGCACAGTGTAAGTTTTTTCGGGTGTTGGATGCATAAGTTCCGGATTTCTGCGATTGTGTTGTTATGACAGTTTAGATTTTTGACTGCTGTTATTGTAGAAAGGCTGTCGGTGCAGATAGTAAATGACCCTTTGTTTTGTTGTGCGTAAGTGCAGGCCTTCAGTACAGCCGTTGCCTCTGCGGTGAATACAGGGCAGTATTCAGGCAGAATTCCGCCAGCGATGATGCAGTTGCTGCTGTCAACTACGGCAAACCCAGTGTTACCGTTGTTCTTAGAGGCGTCTGTGTATAGCCATTTAGTTCCTTCTGTTGTAGCCAGCACCTCTTGAAAGAGTTGCCTAAAGATGGAACTGTTAGTGGATTATTTTCTGTGTTGATGTAGCGTTAGGTTGAACGATGAGTTTCGCAGTTTCCATGGTGGGTGACATAGTTTCCGTCTAGTCTTGGAAGGATGAGTAAAGCTGTGCAACTTCCACATCGACGCACAACGACGAATTGTGGATGTGACCTTAAATTTGCGCTTAGTCTTTAAGGCATTTATAAAGTTTTTCTGTAGCAGCTGGTTAGGCGATGAGCTAAGTTTGACCAAGAGTTTGGCGGTGGTTTCATATACTCTATGTTTTAGTGATGGTAGGCCAGCCTCCGCTAGGATGCACTTTGTGGGCGATGTTGGGAATGCGTTGATGCTGCGACGTACTGCTGTGTGGTAAGGCACCTGGACTTTTTATACCCTGTTCCCATTGAAAATGGGAAAAGGGGGATCATGAAGTTGTGCGAATGTATGTAACAGGGAGAAGGAAAATTTTCCGACCCCATAAAGTATATATATTCTTGATCAGCATGAACAGCCGAGTCGATATAGCCATGTCCGTCTGTCCGTCTGTCCGTCCGTCCGTCTGTCTGTCTGTCTGTATGAACGCGTCGATCTCAGAGACTATAAGAGATAGAGCCACAAATTTTTGCACGAAGGTAGATTTATGCTGTACGCAGATCAAGTTTGTTTCAGATTTGAAAAATTCCACCCCGTCCCCCTTTTATCCCCAAAAAACCTAGACCTCCTCTATAAATCCAAGACCTAAAAAGCCGTCAGATCCACAATTTTCAAGTTAGAGCCTCGTGGTATACATCAAGCTAGGCTCAATATCTATCTATTCTGAAAAGTACAATCAGATCGGACCAAAAACACCGGAGTTATAAGCGAAACAGTTGAGCTGATAAAAGCAGCCCCCCAGTTGTTGATCAGGACTAGAAAAGTATTGCCTACATTTAGGATGACATTTTGTCACAAAGAAATAAATGAAAACAAATGAACAGGGTATTTTGTGTTCGGGAAACTCGACTGCAGCGCCCTTACTTGTTTTAAATTGGAATCGGAACTCCATCCGAATATCGGGAGCCCATATTCCAGTTTCGAAAGGACAAGAGATCTAGTAATATTCACTAGTGTGTTAATGTGGATTGCAGAAAATTTGGAACTAAGAAATCTTATAATGTTTAGTCTGGCTTCTAAGTTTAATCTGAGTTGAGAACAATGTTGCTTAAAGTTAAATTTTGAGTCAAAAACAATTCCAAGTATTTTAAGTTCATTTACGTTTTCAATGATGATATTCTGATACAATAGGTTGCTGGTGTTGGCAATACAATGATGTTTTCTACAAATGTGTAGTAACTTGCATTTATTGGTAGAGAGCGTGGCACCCGACAAGTTTCCCCAGTCGTGTATGTCTTTTAGTATCGCTGAAAAGGTGCTGTTTACATTGTTAATATCTTTGAGCTTGGTATAAATTATAGCATCGTCTGCGTAAATGGCCAGCTGTATATTTTTATGTCTTAAAATTATTCTATTTAGTTTTTCGAATGCTATAATAAATAGAACGACGGATAGAGGGGAACCTTGTGGGATGCCATTGTGAAGTAAGTTTCTGTCTGAGTAGGTATTATTGACTCGAACTCTAAAGGAGCGTCGTGTCATGAAGGCCTTTACAGCGTTAAAGGACTTAGGACCGACCCCCCAAAGCTCAAGCTGGTCGAGAACAGCATGTACCCCCACGCGATCAAACGCTTTTTCGAAATCAGTCCCCAAAACAGAGACGTGATTTCTTGTTGAAGGATCGCAAATAAGAGTTATGAGTTTATAAGTTTATAAAAATCGAGCCTTAAAAGAAATAGTTTAGATGAATGCAAATATCTTAGATATACTTATTTAGTAAGCAGGATTCCGTAAACAGGATAAACCTTTATTTATAATTTTTATTATAAAAATTAATTTTAAGTCTTATTTTAAAAAAATTAATTACGATATAAGAATTAAATTTCAATTTTTATTTCAATATCATAATATAACGCTTAAATTAAATTTTTATCATACAAATTAAAAATAAAAATTATTTTCAATTTTTATTAAAAAAATCGGAAAATAAAGATTAATTTTCAATTTTTATTTAAAAATTGAAAATAAAAATTGAATGTAAAAAACTTAAGAACCGTGAAGTGTACTAATACCACTAATGTGCAAATCAATACCTCTCATATGATACATCACATGTCCTGATAGGATCAACATTAAGGATTCTGAAGGTATAACTTCATGTGAGTAAACAATTTAACAAGTCGGTGGCAAGAAACTTTAAACCTTCAATTTCGTACTTAAGTGCCAATAACTTCTTTATTCTTCAACGGGTTTAAGTGAAATACGTGGCATTATGATGATCAGCGAAAAAATTAATTTTGAAGAATTTTTTGCATGGAGAAAATCGCGATTAAAATCTACATTTTTTTCAAAAAGTGATGAATTTAAAGCAAAGTTGCCGATTAACACATTAATAGCCGCGAAGTTTACCAACGGATTAAAATGTGATGTATGAATGATTAACAGGGCATTCAATTCTCCATTTTAAAATCCACAAGCCAAAACTGAAGTTATAACCATTTTTATAGAGGTACCTTTTTTTACAATGAAAAAACTAGCTTTTTCGCAGTTTCTCGAAAAATCAGCGGAGGGTTTTACATATGAAATGACTGCCAAATGACCGGGATACAAAATGCTGTAAACTAGTGTTATTGTACGTGTGTCGGTTTAGTGGAGTGGTGGATATGTCACTATTTATTCTTGATCTTCATAACGAGTCGATTGTGCTTTGTCCATCTGTCTGTTTTTACCCAAAACTAGTCCCTCAGGTGTTAAGTTATCAAGTTGATTTTTGCACAGAGTCCTCTTTTATCTGCACACTGCAAATATGTCAGAACCATTCATGCAGATCGGATAACTAATTTTTGTAGCTTTCATAAGAATGATCTGTAGTGTATTAAAACAACGGCACAGACGATATCAGCTATGCTTTCTTGGTATTTGATACAACTTTAGTGGTGCAATAACTACAATGTAACAATGTAACGCCAACCGAAGTGCCTTTATGTGCCTGAAATTGACGAGACCAAAGCTGAAAAGTCTACAAAGTCGATTTTATACATGACTGACAGCTTTCGATAGAAGTTACTTCCTACATCAGGAAATCGAGATCGACCATGTCAATTCGATATACTCGATGACATCAGGAAATCGAGATCGACCATGTCAATTCGATATACTCGATGACATCAGGAAATCGAGATCGACCATGTCAATTCGATATACTCGATGACATCAGGAAATCGAGATCGACCATGTCAATTCGATATACTCGATGACATCAGGAAATCAGGATCGACCATGTCAATTCGATATACTCGATAACACCTTGGAGTCATCGAACCAAGGCCGACTGAGAATATGGAAACAAGCAGTGCATTTTTCTTGTAATCATTGTATTATGGGTTACCTACTCTCTTGCTCAATTCGGTATGGCTTTTACCCAGCATAAAGGCAAAGGTTTGGTTCGAAGATCGCTTCCTATAATTGACCAAACTTATATTTTAGTCTATAAAATTTTAGTCTTTATAAACCAAAAGTTTCATGAGATAATATCATAAAAATTTCCTTATTTAAAGCTCATCTTTCCCTTTAAAAAGTTAAATTCTTAAAATTAATTTTTTATAATTTAATGTAAATTAATTTCAAGGCAATTAAAATCGCTTAACTCTCTTGAGCAGTGTTTATATTGCCGGATAAATATGTACTTTCGCTGGTTTTATAATACCTCAATCTGAGTATTGCAGTTGGATGGCTGCTATCTCTCTCTCTCTCTCTCTCTCGGTCTCTCTTTCGAGGATTAATCCGTGCCGTGGTAGGTTATAAGTATAATGAAGTAAAATAAATACGAGTGTGTGCGCTATAATCGTGATATATATGCGTTGGCAATTTACGGCTTCTTGATATGTGTGTGTACGTATGTATGCAAGAACGGGTGTGTGTGTGTGTGTGTGTGTGTGTTTGTGTGCACTTAAAACACACGGACACAGCCAGAGACTCGCAGGCAGTTTTAATATGGCAAATGGTGACAACGACGGCAACTCTGACTGTTGACTGTTGTTGTTTTTGTTTGGATGCTTCGCTGTTTCTCTGTGATTTGGGTTAAGTGCTGCTTGTGTGTGTTTTTAAGTAGGTGGATGTATGTGTGTGTGTGTGTGTGTCCTTGCACACATTTGCCAAATAAAGCGTGTTAATGTTTTGGCAGCAATGGCGTGTTAACTGCCTTCCATTCCGCTCGCTTGCACAATACCAAAATGTACAAAAAATAAAAAAAAGAGAAGAAAAATACAAATAATATAAAAACACAACAACAAAATTGTTCAAAACTTTGCACAAAAATGAATTGCAGACACATCTGCATCAGTGTGTGTGTGGCTATGTGCTTGTGTGTGTTAGTGTGAGCTTGTTTGCAGTGGCAAATGTTACTCATACGCAACGTGTAATTATAATTACTCTCACACACACACACACACACACACCAGGCACACTTTCACTCCAACCGAGTGGCTACATTTTAATTGACTTTTCCTGCTGTTTTTCATGTTTTTGTTTGCGCTTTGCATGCTCTCTACGAGCCATTTCCATAAGTGTTTGCCTGCCTTCAATTCGAACAAAAAAAAAAGTGAATTTCTCATAATTGAAATGTCTTCAATTAGCTCAGATTGAATTTGAAAAACCATTGGGGCTAGTTTTGTCTTTGTCGTATATTTTAATAAAGCTAAAACAGTTCAACGAGCAAACACTTGCCTTTACTTTTGTAGGATTCGAATTTTAAAACTGAGGAAGTTGCCTTTTTGTGTAAATTTTTTTTTTAGAATACATTTTGTTGGAGACTTTTCTCGATGTTTGTCTCTTCCAAATAATAACAAAATTGAATAAAAAAACTTGGCTTCACACAGTTACAAAAGGCCAAGCCAATCTCTTGACTTGAGTGCTTTCAATTTTCGCACATGTGAAAGGGACCCAACTGGTACTCGCAAATTGTTTTGTGAGCATTTTTCAAAGCATTTTTCTTCTATTTATTCGGTCACCCAATGGCTACAAATCGTAGAACAACTTTCAGAACAACGCCTCACCTCATGCCTTCGGAAATTGTCCACTGCTCAGACAAGGCCGCGCTTCAAAGACTCCATATTTGGATGTCCTCAGAACAGACCACAGCTTGTAGTCCAATGGATTAAGGTCTGGGCTACCAGCAGACCAATCGTCCGTGAAAATGAAGTTCGTGCATGGCTTTTAAGACATGTTCGAGTCGTTTTTGCTTTGTGAGTGAAGTGAAGCAAACAATCACGTTTTGAGAGGTTTAACAACAAAAATTTTCGACGAAGTTTTGACTCCACATTCATTGAAATGGAGCTTGGTGCCTCCTTCATAGGCGACTCCTCACCAAACCATCGCATAAGCCGAATAATAACCTCTCTAAAGCTCTCGAAATGAGTTCGAAAGCTTGTTTTGATGACACAGCATGCACTATATCGTTCTGTTTGTGGAACGATATGTGATACGGTAAACCTTTTTTCGTCAGTGAACAGATTTTATCTGTAAGTTCGCGCACTGGCGACGCAATGCTTTTGGCCATGTCTGGCCATTTTGATTCAAGTCAAGTTTTATGATGTGCAACATGCTGCCCTTGCTGATATTCTTCCCATGAGACATGATTTTCCGATTGCGCAGTGAATTTCGACCGGCAGTTTTTCTTAGGCAACACAAAAAGTGCATTGCAATTGGCATTCCAAAGAGTCTCGTTATTCCGGTCCTACTCTACGTTATGCAGTGATCTCAGCGTGTATAGCTTTTTTGTTCAGATAACACTAAGAACGAGAAAGCCAAGCTAACTTCGTCTGTGCCGAAGTTTTTATACCCTTGCAAGTGCTCGCTTAAATATTTTCAAAAAATACGCTTTTTCCCATTTTTCGACCGATCGTTCGTATGGGAGCTATATGATATAGTTATCCGATTTGGACAAAAACTTGTAGACTTATGTAAAAGCATGAGAAACAAACAAATACAAAATTGCAGGTTGCTACCATTAAAAACCAAAAAGGTTTTCTAACTAAGACTGTTTCTCAGAACTATCTTTTGTATGGCAGCTATACCATATAGTTGTCCGATTTTAATAAAAATTGGTAGGATTATAAGAAAACATATAAATCCTACGATTACAAAGTTTGGAGACGTTTCCATTGAAAAGAAAAAAGATTATCATACTAAAACTAGTTTTCCGACTGATTGTTCCTATGGGAGCTATGAGATATAGTCATCCGATCCGGTCGGTTCCGACATATTAGTAGTGTGCAGCAAAAAGAAGACTCTGTGCTAAATTTCAGCTCGATAGCTTCAAAACTGAGAGACTAGTTCGCTTAGAAACAGACAGACAGACGGACAGACGGACGGACAAAGCTCAATCGACTCAGCTCGTCACCCTGATCAAAAATATATATAGTTTATGGGGTCGGAAATGAATATTTCTATGCGTTGCAAACTTCTGGGCAAAATTATAATACCCTTTGCAAGGGTATAAAAATATGCCATAAACTAGAATATATAGAATATATAGAACCTATGGCTGTCGCACATAAGCAGAGCTTTGGAAGGTTCTGGTCTAGCGTGTACAATCTATTATTCCAATTGCAAGCGCAATTGTTTGTGTTTTCTTGATGAAAAAGTGTCTCGGTGTGAATACACTACAATAAATGTTGTATATAGTTTTTAGAAATTAACCTCAATATGCTTCTTGTTTCCTACTTTTAAGACAATTTCTTGATATTAGAAAGTTTTTTCTTAAAGGCCTGTATCCAGCACTGCGGAAAATTCCTGCCAGGAATTTACTATTTATTTTGAGTGTGTGGAACCCAACTGAAACAAACTGTCAAGCAGAGCCTTCTCTGTCACGCTCTGTCCAAGCGTTCTTACAGTCATTCGCTAGCAAGCATATATAACATTAATGAATTTAATAACTTTGAACACAATATTCTATATTTATTTGTGCAGCAACACTTTCCCAAGCACTTTTCACAGAAAATTTGTCAAAATGCTTTTTTTCTGTAATAAGCCATTGACATGGTCGTGACTCCACTGCTTTTATTAAAGCTATCTTTTCGTCCCGTTGAAAATTATCAGTCCTTTTTTTGCGCACATTGATTGCCTCCATCTTTTGTCAAATCACTTCCAAAATAATTGTCAGCATTATATTCCTGGCCTGAATATCAGCTGTTTCTCGTTCCACACACGCTTCCGAAACGCCGCTATTAATACGCCGCTATCTATACAACTGTGGATTTCGTTCGTGTTGCTGGATACACAAGAAACGAAAAAGCAAACTAAAAATTCCTGGCACAGTTTTTATACCCGTTACTCGTAGAGTAAAAAGGGTATACTAAAGTCGTGCAAATGTATGTAACAGGCAGAAGGAAGCATCTCCGATATCATAAAGTATATATATTCTTCATCAGCATCAACAGCCGAGTCGATATAGCCATGTCCGTCTGTCCGTCCGTCCGTCCGTCCGTCCGTCCGTCTGTATGAACACCCTTGATCTCAGAGACTAGAAGAGCTAGAGCCACCAAATTTTATACGTAAGCTAGTATTGTCTGTAGGCAGATCAAGTTTGTTTCAAATTTTGGCCTCGCCCCCTCCCGCCCCCGCAATAAAAAATATTGAATAACTCCCACAATTTGTAAGATATCGAGCTCAGATTTTGCAGTGTAGTCTATGTGGCCAATATCTACAATCTCACAAATTTTCAAAAGGATCGGATAATAAATGGCCGAGTTAAAAAAATGTTGCATACTTATCCGAGCTGAGCTGAGTAACGGGTATTTCGAAGTCGGGCAGGGCCGACTTTAAATTACGCTCTCGTTTTTATATGAAGTTTGGCAGGAATTTTTAGTTTCCGCTGTGCTGGATACCCGGCTTAAACTTAGAAAGCATAACTCAAAAATTAAAATTTTTAGATTTATTTCTAAGTTTAGAAACTGTGTTTAGTTTTTCGTGAATTTGGAAAAATTTTTATACTCTGTACCGTGTGTACATGGAGTATATTAAGTTTATGCAAAAGTATGTAACAGCCAGAAGGCAGCATTTCCGAACCTATAAAGTATATATATCTTCTTGATCAGCATCAACAGCCGAGTCGATATAGCCATGTCCGTCTGTCCGTCTGTCAGTCCGTCTGTCTGTCCGTCCGTCCGTCTGTCTGTCTGTCCGTATGAACGCACAGATCTCAGAGATGGTAAGAGATAGAGGTTTGACATGTATGGGACATATGCTTCTTATGTCTGCAGGCAGATCAAGTTTATTTTCAATTTTGGCCACGCCCCCTCCCTCCCCCGCAATTTAGAAAAAACGTCATATCTCCCACAGTTTTGAAGATAGATGGCTTGTTCCTTCTGGACATATTTAGTTATTAGGATATCGATCCGCCAAAGGAATGAAGAAGATCGGATGAACGGTTTTCGAGTTATGATCAAAAGACAAATTTTCTTGGTACAGAGTATGTTATAGTCGGGCTTGACCGACTTTCTTTCTTGTTTTATATGTTTTCCTGAAAACTTTCTGAAATTATGGTCGAATTTGCACTTGATTAAAGAAAAATAGAGCAAAGTTATCTTTGGTTCGGCCGAAGTTTGTATACCCTTTCAGCAAGTTTTTCTAACTAAGACTACTTTTTGGACTTACTTGTATATAGGAGCTATACCATATAGATGTCCAGTTTCAATCAACCAACCAAACTTAGTGGAATCATGCAAAAGCCTAACTAACGAACGTGTAAGAAATTTGTAGTCGATTGCACTTAAAACCAAAAAGTTTTTCTGAATACAACTTATATGTATATGCTATAGTCATCCGATTTTGACAAACCTTTATCGAATTGTGTACAAGAATATCAAAAATATAAATGACAATTTTAAGGACATTAGACTGCTTTTCAGACTCTACTTCTCTATAACAGCTATACCATATAGATGTCCGGCTTCGATCAAACTTAGTAAAGTCATGGGAAGCAGTTGAAAGCAAAAAGTGTTTCTTACTACAATTAGTTTTTCGGCCGATCGTTCCCATGACAGCTAATAGCTGGTGAAGGTGACCAGCTGTGTAAGCAGGCGCACACACTACCTGTTGCACCACACACTTTGATTCTAAGTTCTATTGTTTCAAAAAACCTTTAACAGTCTTCAGGCTACTGAATTCGTTGACCCGGCTAATGTATCTTTGTCGTGGAAACAAAAATAAGTCATCAAGGGTACTGTCCCCGACTTGCTCCATAACTTCAACTCGCTAACAAGACACTTTCATTTCTTTTCCAACATTTTCCATTTGATTCACTTTTTCACCCGGCCATTGCACAATATTTGCATTTATCAAATCTCCAAACGCAGAATATATGTTACATTATTTGTCCAACACGGAAACCATGTTTGGCTGCAGTGTAAATATGTAAATGTGTGCACATACTTACGAACAGCCACAGCATCGAATCGTTAGACACCATCCACATTTGTTTTTGGCTTTTAAATTATGCATGACATCGATTTTACAGAATGCATTTTGTGGTCGCTTTTATATGTGTTTTTTTTTTTTGTTTCTCTAAATCCTGTGACACACGATGGCAAAAATAATAATAGTCAGAGTCGCCTCCTGCTGCTGCTGCTGGTGCTGCTGTGGCTGTGGCTGCTCTCGTTTTGTGGACCACCACAAACAACGAGCTGCAAACAGTAGAAATCCGCTTGTAATCCGGGCAGGATTTGACTTGGCACACATGCATACAAAGCTGATTCTCCTCCGTGCCTGTGCAACTCGACACATGTATGGTAAAACTTTCACTTTTTCCTTTCAGATTGTCAACGAGTACACCGACTGGGATCGCACTTCCCAGCATCCCATTAATACGCGCGACACGGCAGTGGCCGCTCTATCCGACGCGCAATTTGTGGCTCCCATTGTACGCACCGGCGATATATTGGCTGCCCAATCGCCGCCACCTATCAGCTCTTCACAGGCGGGCAGCTCCTCGGGTGCTAGCCATGCGGCTGCCTCGACTTTGGCTGCCTCCACACAGCCTTCGGGCCGCTGCTATTTCTATGTGTTTGACTATCAGACCAAGGATGGTGACTATCCGCAGCGCATGGGCACGGTGCATGGCGAGGATTTGCCTTACATATTCGGTGCACCACTTGTAGATGGTTTCAGTCATTTTCCGCAGAACTATACCAAATCAGAGACGGCCTTATCCGAGGCAGTTATGATATTTTGGTCCAACTTTGCACGAACTGGGTAAGCCACTCGATGAAATATTACTGTGCAATGCACTTATTCATTCTCTCCGCATAGCAATCCCAACGAACATCATCGCCAGGACTCCGTGCTGCCTGTGTCAAAGGAGCGCAATCGATTTCGCAGCATCACCTGGGAAAATTATGATCCGCTGCATCAAAAGTATCTGGAAATAGGTGAGACAACAAAAAGTTTATGTTTTAGAAATAACAAAAACAACTTTTGATTAAGTTAACAAGTTGTTAATTTCAAAATCAAAAGAATGCTATACGGCTATTTAAGCATGACAGTAAAACGAATTCCTGAAATTGCCAAATAAAAGTAACAAATTTGCAAGCCAAGGAGGAAGCGTAAGAACAAGGAGCCAACAAAAAAGGAGAATCAAATTTAATTTGAATTTTAAAGAAGGTAAAATAGCAGCGCGTGCACATGCTTTGCATGTGAAAAACAGCCAACACAGGACACAAAAAAAAAAAAAAGAAGGAACAAAAATGATGTTAAGCCAAATGGGCGGACTTGGATGGAGTGGGGTTTTTTTTGTGTGGAGTGGATACGCATTAAGCCTTATGTGTGTGTGTGTGTGTGTGTGCGTAAAAACGGCGCCACTGGTGCGTCATGTCAAATGTACGAAAATGTTATTAATTTCAAATTTTTCACACCTTTTGTACTCTTGGCAGGGGACAGACAAAAGGTAATATTTCCAGGGCAACGAATTCAGTATGCTCTAAAATTTTATGTAGCTGACACATTTTGATGTCCTACCGAATCCTTTCAAATGTATGTATTTTTATTTGACTTGCAGAGGTCAAAGGCAAGCTTGCAAATACCTACAGGGCTTCTCTTTTCACAGCCAAGGTCACAGTTGATATGAGATTCAACTATGGCCTTTCGAGCTGTGGTCACTGACCTCGCCTAACACTAACCATTTCTCCGTACAATCACTACCAACTGACTGATTCACAATCTACGCTCAGCCTTAACGGACTAAGAGCTGCTAAAAACAGCATCCTGCACAGCAGCTTCGTTTTTATGGTGCAAGTGGGCACTGGGAGAGGGATTTGAGAAAGTCCATGGACGAGAAAAAATTGTTCTTAAAATAAATCTTTTTATAAGAAGGGGTTTATTGCAGGGCTGCAAACCGGTTTTGAACCGAACCGGTTTGAAGCCGGAATTCCGACTTTCAGATTACTGTGAACCGAACCTCGAACCGAACCTCTTAAAGTACTAAAGCTGAACCTGAACCTGTTCCGAACCTATAGTTTCGGTTCGAAATTTGACCTATTTCCTAGCAACTTCTTCTCTTATCCTGATGGTTCTGGAAGACTGGTTCTTACAATCCGCAGGAAAGTTTAATGCAAGCATCTATAAAAATGTTCAGAATTACCATTAGAATCCCTACACAAATAAGCCTCTGTTTTTTAAGATCCTTTTCTCCAAAGCTTATTGAATTATTCACAAAATAAGAGCTTTACATTACTGTGGAAACACTTTTGGTGCGTTATTCGACGCAATTTCCTTCCAGTTTATTTCGTATTTAGGTCGACTACTATATAAACATGTATTAAGCATGTGCTGAACCAAGGTTCAAACCAAAACCGTTGCCCAAAAACCTTGAACATCAAAATTCTGAACCTAAACCATTTTTAAATTTTGGTTCGAACCTGCGAGCCGGAGCTCCCAAAATATTTTTGGGTTTGCAGCCCTGGTTTATTGACTCCTTAACAAATATCAAAAAGTGATTTTAACGATTATATGTGGTGAATGATTCATCAGATTGTGAAATAGGGTTGCCGACTATGTCAAAAATATCTATAACGTTATTACTGACGTTATTAAAAAAGTAAATCAATCTTGAATGTACAAAAATATTGATCGATGATAAAATATTAAGCAGGGTTCGAAATGACTTAACTATTGACTAAGTAAAAATGATTTTTTGAATTATAAAAACTAAAAATGAAATAGTGTTCATAAAATATAATTTGATCAACTAGGCTTAGAGATATGAACAAAAACTAAACTAAATGTTAGTCATTAGTCGTTTTGTTACATTTGACTATTGACTATTTAGTTGTTTCAGTTGACTTGACTTGGCTATCAACTGAGTAGTCGTTTTGAAACCTTTTACTAACAACATCGGAAATCTGTGAAATAAGTTGGCATTGAAAAATAGACTACTAGTAATTATAAACCAAACCAGAACCTACTACGATCATTAATTATGTAAATTTGTTTTAGAGCACAAGTAAGAATTGTTTATTCTTCAGATTCGAAAATTGGCAAGTCTTCAACTGCCCGATCAATAAATAATGGATTGAGTTTGACCAATAAAATGTTTTCCAACGTATCTAGATTAAGGCGATTGCGGTTTTCAGAGAGGATTAACTTAAGGTGGGAAAATGACCTGAAATTAAAAGAATAGATTATCGCATATATCGCATTATATACATAAACATTCATTATAAATACCTGTGTGGGCGGAATTGGAAAACAAAAATTTGCACTTGGAAATCGGTCTCTTCTATCGGTATATATCGCTGTTTGTTGGATAATTACTCCGAAAAACTTTGATATATGTTTTTAAATCAAATCGGGAATTAACACATCAAAAAAATGACAACAATGATTGACAATCAATATTATTTTAATTTGAAATTTTCAAATGAAACTAAACAACTAAATAAATAATGACTAACATTTAGTTTAGTTTTTGTTCATTTCTCTAAGCCTAGTTGTTCAAATCATATTTTATGAACACTATTTCAGTTTTAGTTTTTATGATTTGTGATTAAAGTCAAGTTTATGGTCTTAGGCCCAATTTCTCAAAGTCCGGTTGGTCAACTTGACAGGCAGTTTAACCGAATTTGAGTGTCTCATAATCTATGTGGCGTAACCGGAGGAACAAACTTAAACGCTGCTCATCCACCGGTCAACTTTGACCGCGAGCTCAGCCCCGATGAAATTATCCATATTTTTATCGATATACAAACAGCTGACCGCACACTTGCTTTGTTTATTGAAATGTTTGCTGCAACACAAAATGTTTATGAATAATCGAATTTTTCAACTCCACGCAATGGAAATGCAATTCGAAGAGGCAAAGCATCGAATTTTAGTCAACTTTTACGCAAAACAATGACCAGCAACAACCAATCGCATTAAAATACAAACAAACCAAACCGAATCAGCTGTGTACTCGTTCGTTTAGTCAAACAGTATGGTCACACTGAAGCAGCGATAGGCATTTATCGATATCAGGCGAAACTCTCTCAAGAAGGAGAAGGTACCTAAGCTTAAATACGTAATGGGGGGGGGGCAGCAAAATTGACGAAGTTACGAGTATTTTTATACCTGACGTTTTCAAAGTCGGTGCCCCTCATAACATAAAAACTACTGAACCGATCATTTTGAACACTATTTCTGAACATAATTGACGAGGTAACGCTGTCGAGTTTTTTTCAAATTTGTAAATAATTATACTCTGTACCGTAGGTACATAGAATATTATAAGTTTGTGCAAAAGTATGTAACATCCAGAAGGAAGCATCTCCGACCCCATAAAGTATATATATTCTTGATCAGCATCAACAGCCGAGTCGATATAGCCATGACCGTCTGTCCGTCTGTCCGTCCGTCTGTCTGTCCGTATGAACGCACAGATCTCAGAGATGGTAAGAGATAGAGGTTTGACATTGAATGTCCCATATGCTTCTTATGTCTGCAGGCAGATCAAGTTTATTTTCAATTTTGGCCACGCCCCCTCCCGCCCCCGCAATTTAGAAAAAACGTCATATCTCCCACAGTTTTGAAGATAGATGGCTTGTTCCTTCTGGACATATTTGGTTATTAGAATAACTTATCGATCCGCCAAAGGAATGAAGAAGATCGGATGAACGGTTTTCGAGTTATGATCAAAAGACAAAATTTCTTGGTACAGAGTATGTTATAGTCGGGCTTGACCGACTTTCTTTCTTGTTTTTATTTTACAAAAACAAATTAGCCAAATTTTTTCCAAAAAAAACGAATTTTTCACTTCAAAATTTTCTAAAAATGTGAAAAATTTAAATTTCGAAAAAAAACTCGACAGCGTTACCAGGGGAAAACTATTATCTAACGAATAAGTTTTGGTTTTTTGATTTCGGATGATCCAGTACCAAGTTATGAGGGCACCGCAATTCACCTTTATTCCGAGAGACTTCCGAATATTTGCTGCCATTGCCGTGTTTTTATACCCGTTACTCGTAGAGTAAAAAGGGTATACTAAAGTCGTGCAAATGTATGTAACAGGCAGAAGGAAGCATCTCCGATATCATAAAGTATATATATTCTTCATCAGCATCAACAGCCGAGTCGATATAGCCATGTCCGTCCGTCCGTCCGTCCGTCCGTCCGTCCGTCCGTCCGTCCGTCCGTCTGTATGAACACCTAGATCTCAGAGACTAGAAGAGCTAGAGCAACCAAATTTTATACGTAAGCTAGTATTGTCTGTAGGCAGATCAAGTTTGCTTCAAATTTCGGCCACGCCCCCTCCCGCCCCCGCAATAAAAAATATTGAATAACTCCCACAATTTTTAAGATATCGTGCTCAGATTTTGCAGTGTAGTATATGTGGCCGATATCTACAATCTCACAAATTTTCAAAAGGATCGGATAATAAATGGCCGAGTTAAAAAAATGTTGCATACTTATCCGAGCTGAGCTGAGTAACGGGTATTTCGAAGTCGGGCAGGGCCGACTTTAACTTACGCTCTCGTTTAATATTTCTTCGTGAAAATTTTATACAACATTCTTTAAATGTCATACTTGAATGTGCTTTTAGTTCTAACAAGGAGATTTTAACTGAGTCGTCACAAAAAATTCGCAAAAAAGGGCATTTTTTCGTGCGAAATAAGCTTACTTCGTGCTTCGTGTCGATCTCTGTCTCTCTTTCTGACGCCTCACTGATGCATTACTTCGGCATTTGCCTAAAGTGTTCGGGACCCCGCGGCATGGCTGGGGAACACTGCTTTATGGGTTCGGAGTTGCTTTCTTCTGCTTGTAACATACATTTGCAGGACATAAGTATACCCTTAAGCATAAATACCTAAGTCGTTGACTGAGTATGGTCACATTGCAGCAGCGACAGGAACTTATCGATAGCCTATTTGTCTGCGCCCTGAAGAGACTATTATATTGTATGCATCGAAAGGGTTGATAGATCTGGCCAATATATGACCGATAGATTGCGGTAGAGCTCAGATAAGCAGCCATTTATTTACAGTAGGTGTAATCACCAATTACAATAGAATAGAATAGAAAACCCTGCAAGATGGAAATTCACTTCTGAATTTCCAAAAAAAAATATTTCCTGTAAAGCCAACTACCCCTTGGATACAGTGCACACTCCCACACAACTGACGAAAGCGACAGGTACACGCTCTTAACGGTTTATGAAAATTACTCACAGGTTATGGCAATGGATTCGCTTCACATTGTGTACTTGCAGAATACAATGTTATTGTTATTGTTGTTGTTGTTGTTGTTGTCAATTTGTTGCTTGGTATGGGGCAGATAACACGCACTTTACGCACATGTAAGCATTGGAAGGATGTGTATTTCTTCTTTTTTGTTTGATTTTAATTGAAACGACACACAGACAGCGACAGCTGACATTCTTTACCTTCGGGCCATTCACCATGCACTTTACATAAGCAAGCTGAAAGGATTCCATGGCTGATACTGACACACACACACACACAACACGCAGGCACAAGGACAGCCCCTGGCAAAAAGCAAACTGAGTTTTGATTTGATATGCTGCAAAACTGAAAGCGAAATCGAATAATGCGATTGGTTGGCACACAAAAGGAGCTGGTCTCACAAAGGCTCGCATATATTGAACTATAAGCAAAGCTGGTGTACAAAAGGAGAAGAGGGCAGCAGACGCTCCCCGAGCCGGGGGGATTTGAATTGAAAGTTCTGTTGCGTAAATTATGCAGCGTGCTAAGTGCGTGCAATATTTATTTGAATCACCGGGTTGGGTCGGGAGGGGGGGACTTCTATTCAGACACACACTCTCTTGAATTCTTGGAAATTCCGTTGAATGCTGAAGCATAACCAGCGAGAATTTATTTTGACAAAATTCAAATGTATAAAAAATCGCACTTACCAGTTAATCAAAAAATATGGAAAATATTTTCAATTCTAGTACAATAAAAAAGGAAAGGCAAAAAGGAAAGGAAAAGGAAATAATATTCGCATCGAATTTCTAGGTTAGACTTAACTAGCTTTTTGATTGGGCGTACTGAGTTGTGTATTTTTTTTCGGAAATTTGATTTGCTTATTTTGTTGCAAATCTTCAAAGTTTCGTTATAGAATTTCAACAACTGATGCCGAAATAGTTATTGGACTGCTTGAATTTGCACTTTTCTTGGGTTTCCTTGGTTGTTCTTAATTGAATTAAGTTTCTTTAGTTGACAAACCTTGTGAAAATAAGTGAGATTTCCTGATTTTTCGATATTATGCAAAATAAGAACAAACAAATGTGGGATTTACTGTATTCTGCAAAAACACGATGCTCTTGAATTTCGCCTAAAATCTTCTTAAGTATTCTGAATCTACCTGACCCAATTTGTCAGTCAGAGCTCGTAAAAACAATTACCCTAAGACACCAAGAAAGAGGGACATTCTGCCTTCTCTCAAAGCGCTCTTTGCTTTATCAACAAAAGTACAGGGTGCGCCATCTAAAGTGTCGGTGTGGCAACACTGAATAACTTTGACATTAACCAACCGACATGTTTTGGAAACATCAATCTAGTAAAATTTTGACCATGGAACGCTTCACACCAAAACAACGTGCCGAAATAGTGACACTGTTCATCGAAAATAATCGTTCAATTGTGCTAACCCATTTCACGCTTTCTGGTGGTGTTAATAAGCAAAATTGTCGCATATGGGGCACGGAAAATCCACACCACATCCATGAAATACAGGGTTGCCCATATTCGACGGACCCATGTTTTTTTTTAAAAAATCAAAGAAAAAAATAAAAATTTGGCGGTTGGCAATCTTAATCATTTAATTTGTTCCAAGTAGATTTGTTTACATCAATTTTTGAATATGATATCTCTCAAATGGCCGCCTCTGGCGTTGATGGCGTATTGTGCCCTTTTTGCAGCATTTTCCATCGTTTTCGCCAACATTTCGGCCGGAATAGCGGCTATTTCTTCACGAATGTTGTCCTTGAGCTCTTCTACGGTCCTTGGCTTGTTAACGTAAACCTTTGACTTCAAATATCCCCACAAGAAGAAGTCAGGCGGCGTCAAATCGGGCGAACGCGGTGGCCAGTCCAAATCACCACTTTTCGACATCAAACGGCCCGGAAACAATTTCTTCAGAAAATCGATTGTTTCGTCATGAAGAGGCACTTCTTGAATCTCCTGAGGATTTTCAGTGGCGTAAATACGGCAATTTTGCTTATTTACGGTCCCATTCAATGTGAAATTTTAATTTTTTAAAAGCACGTTGAGTTTTCACAATTGACTTGTTCTGTTGAATGTAAATTTCAACTATTTCAGAGCGCTCGCGTGGCGTGTATTGTTCCATGGTAAAAATCTGCTTGGACTGACGCTTCAAACGCGGTATGTCATTAAGCGATCTGACATCTCTGTCAAAAGTTATGGCGTTGCCAGATGGGTCCGTCGAATATGGGCAACCCTGTATATCAATGCAAAGCCAAAGGCACAGCTTCACAGACCGCAACCTAACCACCCTCCTTTAAAATCCTTCTGCAAAAAACCTTTTAGACATAATTCAGTTTCTCAAATCGTCCAACATTATTCACTTAATTTAATCATAATTATTCTCTATATATACAGTTATAATACACTTTAACTTGTTATTCTAAGTTACTACCCAAGCACATTGTACATAATCACAAATATCAGCCGAAAGCCGCAGTAGCTATGGCTGTCTCCCCTCTGTAGCTTTAGTTTGTAACTATAAGCAAACAGCATATAAATAAATAAATAAATAAAATGGTACGAAATGTACTTAATATATTCCGAAACAGTCGCTTATCATGTTTTTATAGACCTTAATAACTGTACTTGAAATACGAATTTTGAGCTTAAATCAAGAACTTACGTAATTACTGTACTGTTGAAACCGTTTGTACTTAGTTAAAGTACAAAGTTCTTGGTTTTCCTAAATGTAAATCGAGGTAAAACGATCTTATTTGCAATTTGGTATATTTTTGGTATTTTTTGGTATTTTTTTGGTATTTTTTTTTGTATTTTATTGTTCTAATTAAGAAAATACTATTTCTTTTCAACTTTTGGAAAATTTCATATGCTCAAAGAGACTCTTTTCACCACTTACCTTATGCTCAAATTAAGGCTACAACTGGGTGCCTACTGTTACAATCCCAGACCCCCCTCACACTGCAGACCCACAGAATCGCATCAAAAATTAAACAGTTTAAGTCGCTTTCACGCTGTTAAGGTAAACAAGACATCATGAAGGTTTTGCCCTCAATTGTGCCTCAAGTGTCTGTCGCTCACCTTTTTTGGCATGCAAATAACTTGAAAGTGGCCCAACAAAAACAGAAACAACACACACCAACACCCCCAAGAATGGGGGCAAAGTGGAATAGTGGTAACCGTTGGACGATTTGCATGCATGTTTTGTCTTTCCGAAATGAAGATACATACAACAACTACATTAACTCCACCTTTTCTTTGACTCTTCAAATTTCATAGGCATGAAGCCGCGCATTAAGAATCACTTTCGAGCCCATCAACTGTCAATTTGGCTGCGTTTGATACCGGAGCTACACCGTGCCGGCATGGAGGATGTGATAGCCAGGCACAATCTGTTTCGCAATCACGATGATATGGACCTATACGAGGGACCCGTTAAACCAGATCCATTTGGCATATCAACAGCCACGGCGGCAGGCAGCTCGTCGTCATCATCGTCTTCGTCGCGTTTGTTGCTCATCGATGAGCAATTGATGATGAAGAAGGGACGCGTACTGAATGCCTCGGCCTATTTAAATGGCATACTGGGTGGTAAGTCTAACCATGACCTTTCGGGGTTATCTTTTGTGTGCGGTTTTCGGTTGAACTCTGCTTTTGTCAGGGCACTTAAATACCCCAAAAACCAACAGCAAAAAATGTGTGGGGAAACTCTTTCTGCTCGTGTATTCCGCACTTGTCGCTTAATACATTTTGAGAAAGGACGAACCGACAAAAAAAAAATTAAGAAAAATAGAAGGAAAAGGTGACACTTGATGGCCTTAGGGATTAGTGACCAGTTGACTTCACCTAATTGCAAATGCTGCATAAATTGACAAATTACGGAAACACTTTGGAAAAAACAGGGGATCAAGCAGAGAGTTGTTTAATATTTTCAAAATTTATCAAACGTCCTCATCGTAACGTTGCAGCTGGCGACAAGTGTTGAACCACAGCCACAGTAAGCATCACAAATGTTCACTTCAATTACAGCAAGAGCAAGAAACGGGAAACTGAAATCACAGTAGCAACTGCAGCGCAGCAAAAAGTAGAAGATGATGATAAAATGCCTGAAATGCGACAAACAGCTGTCAGTTTGACAGTCAACGACGCAGCCTGGCCACAGAAACACCCAGCAGCAGTCCCGGCGCTTTGCCTGTGGAGCCAACGACAGAGTCTCGCAGTGTCATATGGACTCGACATACTTTGACATGCTTTTCATTTGGCGTTGACTTTGCCAACTGTGCCGTCACCTCAACCCGTGACTTTGGCCAACAGGCAAATGAAATATGCAACTAAAAGCCGAAAACAAAAAAAATAGAAAGCAACCCCAGAAATCCACAAGCCAAAGTCTTCAACGTAAACAAAGCGACCACACAAAAAACTACTACTACGCCCCCTCCCGTCCCATACAAATCGAAAAACGTGCAAAAAAGAAAGAAGCAAAAATATAAAGGAAAAACCGAAATGTGATGAGCAAGTTTAAGTCGGTCATGAAAACATGGTAAAAGTGTTGAAGTGCCTGGGATTCAGGTTTGCTTTTCTTTTCAATTTTTCCGTTGTTTTTTCTTTGGAATTGAAGTTGAAGTAGTGTGTTTTGTTGTGGGCCAGGGCAAATCACTCAAGCGGTTGGCATGTGTAGTTTTTGGCTAGGCGAATTGTGTACAAAGCTGGAGAGGCATACACAATTTAAGTGAATTGAATAAAATTTCTAAACAGTTTTTGCAATTTTTTGGAAAGTAACGAAAATACACTTGAAAAGTGTGTTTTATGTTTGCCCACAAATTTGGAATGCATGGAAGGAAGCATCTTAGACTTTCTAGTTTTTTGTATTATTAATAATAGCCGAATGTAGAGATTTTTAAATCTGCTATTTTCCATTTGGTAGAGCAATTTGTTGAGAAAAGTACAAAATAAAGTGAACTTATAGTGCGGTTAAGGGGGTCTTCTCATTCAAAACCCGTTTTTTGACCCTTTTTAAAAAAATTCTTATTTGAAAACGCAAAGAATAATTGAAAACTTTTTTATATTTATTGTATTACAAAAGTTTCAAAGTAAATAAAAAAATTTTTTTTGCCTCGATACGTGGGCTGTTCAAAAAGTAATGAGACTTCAAAGTTGGTGGTGAAAAAAAAGGTGTCGTCACGGCGGCCACGATTCCGGGTCTCCGGAGCGTCTGAAATGAAAAAAAAAAAACGGGGTTATAATCAGTATAGATGTAATTCTCGGGTGAACCTCAAGCTTAATTTTGTGATTTTTTTTTGACAAAATGGCGGCCATTCAAAAAAAAAATTTCAATTTCGGGCTTTTTTTTGTAGTTTAGTGTAAAAAAAAAATATTAAAAAATTTTTTAAAATTATGGTCGAGGTTCACCCGAGAATGGTGACAATTCTGCGTCGATTCCACTTTGTTTCATGAAAATCGGTTCAGTTGAACTGGAGATATCAAGGCCGCCAGTTCGAAAAACGTGGTTTTGAGATATACGAGTTTAAAGTTTGAAGTTGTTTTTTTGCATCAAAAACAAATTGAAATGAAAAATTTTAGTATGCAGTTTTAGAAATTCGACAATTCTCCGTCGATTGCATTTGGGTTCATCAAAATCGGTTCCATAGAACTGGAGAAAAGTGACTTCGAAGTTCAAAAACGTGATTTTGAAGACACTCAAAGAAAATTTTAGGCAATAAAACATTTTTTTTTGTGAAATACTTACAATGCCAGCAAACGCGAATCTGAAAAGAACGCTTTGAACGAAATTCGGTAGTTGCTTCAATCCGTTGCATTCAAAAAGTAGCCAAACTAAGCAAATCGCATTTTGACGAAGACCTTGCTTCACAAAAAAGGCAGTATCATCCAAAGTATTTCGAATTTCAAGCTATAAATAAGTGCAAAAAAAAAAGTCGAAAAAAAAAGTTGCTCAATGAGAAGACCCCCTTAAGAGATCGAGAAGTTTGTCTTTTGATGGGGTTACTATGGCCTTAGGTGGGTTGGTGGAATGTAGGTATGGGGTAAGTGAGGGACATTCGGATATAATGTGTTCTATGTTGATTATGGTGTTGTTTTGACATAGGGGGCAATACTTGGAGGCGTTTTTGTCAATGTAATATTGGTTTGTTAATTTTGTATGTCCAAGCCTAAGCCTTATTATTTTGATTTGGGTCCAGTCTAGAGAATTCATCTTGCTTTATAAACTTGATAAATTGTAGAAAATTTGTGTTATGGGGACCTAATCTCGCTCCTATACCAAGTTGAACAATTTTGATGGTGTTGTTGCATTGTTAAGTCTTGTTGCTTTTTAAAGTGTTTGTTTATATCAGTTGTGTTTATGTGGTTTGTTGTGATTATCGGAAATTTGTTTGCTGTTTTAGCGTGTTCGTCGGCTAAGTCGTTGCCTTTTATGTTCATGTGACTTGGGATCCAAATGAGTTTGATTTTGTTTGGGTGTCTTGTAAGTATTGTAAGATTTTCAATATTTCTTATTGATTTCAGTGAGGATAGTGAGTCTGAACAAATGACGAATTTGCCAAGCTCAGCTGCTATTATTTTGATTGCTTCTCCGCTAAGTTGGAGGTTGGACGCAAAAGTAATTCACGCTCTTTTTATACACTTGAAAATGGTACTATAATTTATGCCCAGAAGTTAGCAAAGCATAGAAATATTCATTTCCGACTGCATGAACTATATATATTCTTGATCAGGGTGACGAGTCGATTGAGCTTTGGCCCTCCGTCTGTCTTTTTGTTTCTACGCAAACTAGTCTTTTAGTTTGTAAGCTTTCGGGCTGAAATTTTGCACAGAGTCTTTTTTTAGCTTTACGCTACTAACATGTCTGAACCAGGGACTGCAAATAATGATTATTTGTTTTTTTTTTAATAAATAAATCATTCACTTATAGTATCTTTGGGACAGCGAGAAATATACCAATATTCATCTTTAAGGCTCATTTATGCATTTTCACTATGATTTAAAATTTTTCAATTTTTATAGATTTACTCACGAACAATTGATAAATTTTGAGTTATACTTGAAACTCAATCAATAATCATTATTTTTGAGCAAAAAAATAGAACTCATGAAATAATGATTATTCTTTGAGTTTTATTTTTTGCTCAAAAAATAAAACTCAAGTTGTTTTTTCGACATTTTCTTAGGGAATAATCCTAAAAATTATATATATTCCTACTCAGTAAATCAAGACAAACCATAACAATCCATTTTTAAATTCAAAAAAAATTCTCATAAAAAAATTTTGTTTTTTTAAAAAACAATATAGTTTTTTTTAATTTATTTTGACATAAATTTACATATCTATACATAAATATATATGAATATAAATTTTTTATAGGATTTTTTTTTATTTGTACACATGTATATATTATTTTTATTTGAAATTTCTTTTATTTATTTACTATTTAATTTTACAAAGAGTAATTTTTGCAACGACTCTTTAGAGAGGTTGCACCTCAGATCTGATAAAATCAACCTGAGGGCAGAAAACGCCCTTTCGACGCTGACCTGCGTTGCGGGAACCGAATGTACAATTTTGGCCATTCTATATAAATTGGGATATCGAAACTTTGTTTTTTCCCAATATTCCATTATATTTGAATTAACGTCAATTGGTTTCGGGCTAAAGTTGTCAATTTCATAATAGGCTTTTTCCAAATTCTTGTCAACAGTTTCATCTGCCTCTTCGTCATCGGAATTCACCTCGATAGAATTAAGAAATTCATTTAACAGAGAACAGGTACTTGACTCCTGTAAGAATTCTCTATTCTCCGCCTGGGAAGATGTTGAAGCCTGCGAGTTGACTGTGCATGGGATTCGTACGTGGTCAATCTAAATAAATAATATAAAATTAACACACCATATGAAAATACGATAGATATTTACTTACGTTTTGGTCCATATTATGTATCCTTAGCATAAGCTGTTTAAGGTGAACCCTAGCGAGCATAAGAGTCAAGGGAGTCTGCAGCAGCACTCTTCTAATTCTTGGATCTAAGTAAATGCTGCAGATAACCACATGATTTTCCAGTAAGGCCTTCTCTCTATTTTGGATGCACTGGTGTAATTTTGGGCTGTGCAAATATGTTGTTGCGCTGACTGCAAGTTTGAGCTCCAACAACAGCTTGTAAAAATCACCCATGTACAATTGCGTGCTCTGCAATTTCAGCGTTGCCAAGTACACCGGTTGTAATGTCCGCACGAGTGATTTGATCTCATCCCATTCAGATGGAGTCATCTTAATTGCACTACTTAGGTACTCGCCACAGAAGTCTTTATACTTTACCAATGTGTCTAGCATTGTATATGTCGAATTCCATCGAGTAGCAACATCCAGCTCTGGCCTTGGCAATGACTTAGCCATAATTAAAGATCTATAAAATTCAAAATTAATTATTTGTTTTAAATATAAAAATGGCTTTAAAAAACGCACCTGTATGAAGAAGTTCTTAAAGTCTTCACAATTTTCCGTGCTTTCTCAATAAACGCGAGGGAATCCACTTGTTTAAAAAAATCATGCACAGCAAGCTGCAGGGTATGTGCAGCACATTTTATGGATGATATTGAAAATACCTTAACATCCTTTAGCAGTGCCTCATAATCCAAACTCTCATCTGCGTTATCAGACCCGTCTGAGGCATCTTCTGACGCCGAGCCGTCACTTAGGAGCATGCTACTGCCCATTGTCAGTTGTGATTGCGTAAATTTGTTCTTTTTTTTATATTAAAATCATTCAAAATATTTTGTATATGGGCGCACAAATCTTGAGATGTGTGTGATTTTTGAAGCTCAATAAGTCCTAGAGTCCTCACACAAATTTCACTGCCAACATAATATTGGACATTTATGCCTAAAACTCCACGATTCAGTCTAGTGGCTGTGTCCATTTTAAGGCAAATAATTCTTTTAGATAGTGCAGCAACGATTTCTGATTTGATTTTATCGTACTTTTCGTCTACCAAGCTCATAATATTCCTTGACGTCACTGCTGGCATTTGCAGGCCATTAAAAATCTGTGTTGTCAGAATTTTAAAGCTGTCCGAATTGAAAATAGAAAACGGTGTTTTTTCAGTGGTGACGAGACCAACGCATGCATCCTTAACTTCACTTTGGCTCATAGTCACTGTAAATTTAATTTTTTTTTTCCGGAACTTCAGTCTCTTCGTCCGTCAACTCGTTCGCATATTCTTTGTTGTGATGCTCAACCAAATGCCGCTTGAGATTGCACACATAATTTCCTTTGAATTTGGCTTTACATATTTTACACTCCGAAATATTATTTTCTTCATGAAAAGTAAAAAACTTCCGCGAAACACAATTACTCTTGCGACCCATAATAACAACGCGATAAGAAGGATCAAAACAAATTATGCATCAATTCGACTGAAATTTGGCTAAAGACAGACCTTCAGTGATTTTATACCCTTAACCCATGAAATGGGTAAATAGGGTATAATGGTTTTGTGCAAATGTACATATGTGACAGACAGACTCTGAACTGATCGGACCGGATCGAATATATCTCATAGCTCCTATAGGAACAATCGGTCTGAAAACTAGTTTTAGTATGAAAAACTTTTTTCTTTTCAATGGAAACGTCCTCAAACTTTGTAATCGTAGGTTTTCTCTGTTTTTTTTATGATTATACCAATTTTTATTAAAATCGGACAACTATATGGTATACCTACCATACAAAAAATAGGTCTGAAAAGCAGTCTTAGTTAATAAAACTAGTTTGCTTTTGATGCTAGCATCCTGCAATTTTGTATTTGTGTGTTTCGCATGCTTTCACATAATTTTAAAAAATTTTTGGCCAAATCGGATGACTATATCATATAGCTCCCATGCGAAAGATCAGTCGGAAAATGGGAAAAATAGTATTATTTGAAAATATTTAAGAGAGCACTTGCAAGGGTATAAAATCTTCGGCACAGACGTAGTTAGCTTAGTTTTCTCGCTTTACTTAATTTCTTTCGTTCCTTATGTTAACACAAATGTGTTTGATTAAAGCACAATGATTTGTGAGTGACCAGATCAACTGCTTCTTTATTTGAGTTTTGCTCTCCTCTTATAATACTTATCTTTGCCCCCCACGCACCTCCTTACCGCATTCGTGTCTCATCTTACTCATCTTGTTATTCTAGGTCTTTGTTCAAGGTCTGTTTGTATTTATGTCATTCCCAGTTCCTTTATGCTTTATCTTAAAAAAATCCGTTTTTTCTTTATCGGTTGTAATGTTTAAAGAATAGCTCAAAGAGATTTCAGAAAATATAAACAATCACATTTATATGGAAAACCCTAAGACGTGCTCAAGTTAAAGAGAATAACAACCATGTGGCAAGCATTTGACCAGCAAAAGCCAACATTTCAATAATTCTAAATTTACACAACTTCCCTTTTCTACCCATACAACCAACCCAGCAGCTAATGCATTTTGCATTGGCCAACTAAGCAAACAGCAGCTAAAACGCGATGTAGAGATGGGGATGGGAAAGTTTTTCGCTTCGAAATTGACTTTGAGATAAGCAAAGTCGAAGAAGCAGAAGCCAAGTGTGCCACGCCCATATTTGAGTTGTCTCTAAGCAAAGCAGCTGCAGCTGCACTTGCCACAGCAAACGGGGACAGTTTATTAAAAAAGCCAAAAGAAAGTTTGCTGTTAATTTAGGGTAAGTGTCGGAAAAAGTTTTACCCACGCCAACGAGTTTTATATGAACTGGTTTAATGAGTTTCCATTGCGAGAGTGCATAAAAATTATGCGGCATCTTAAACAGAAGGCCACATATACAGCTTACAGTTGAGTGCATTTGCCAAAAAGTCAGGATTGGGACACAATTTCAATAAGCACAAACAGAAAGGACCTTCCGCTGGAGTTTGGGGTCAAATGGAAATGTCAAATGGCGAAGGAAAGAGAGAAAGAGAGAGACACAAAACTGTCAACTTGGCAATTTAACTTGGTCTCTGGTGGTCACAAAGTGAAGTAAACAGGTCCTCTGAGTAAACAAAAAGTGTTGATTTCCCTGCCAAAACAAAAAAAAAACACACACACACTTTTACTAGTACTTTTGGCATTTTTCATTCAGAACTCTCATGGCGTATACGTAATATTTTGATTTGTGACCCTTTTATCCCATGCAAAAAAAACAAGGGTTATGTTTGGCATCTTGTGCACATGTGTTTATCAGCTTAAATAAATTTAATTTGATTAAAATACCATTGCACAGTATGAGACATGCGAGGGCAAACAGGGCGTATGTGTAATATTTCGATATCATAAATTATGCATTTGGGCAAAGATGGATTTCAAAAGGGTTGGGCTAAATTGATTTTTCGTATCCAAGAACTTCATTCCAAGAAATTCTTAATTCTAGACTCTTTTAAATCATTTCGGGGTTGAAATAGTGTTGATCATTGAGAAGTGTTGCACATTCAGCGCCATTTTCCCAACTCATGAAAGAGAAAAACTCTCAATCTACCTCAAAATAATGGCGGCATCTTGTTTATGAACTGCGTTGCTGAAACTTTCATGGGTATTTTAATTGACAGCCTAACAAAATGGGTAAAGCTAAATCACAACCTAAATGAATTTCAATCTTTGTTTCGAGAGAGATTTAATTCAACTAATACAATCTCACAGCGTTGGTTTATCTGAAAATGAAGTTGAACAATAAAGTGTTTGCCTTTCTTATTGACTTTCCCGCTGCGTTTGACAAAATACCCAGAACGTGGC